>OU342743.1:102595559-102793301 GCA_910589775.1 Avena eriantha | reverse complement strand
ACAGACATGCAAAATGACTCTGGTTGTTGTTACTAAATAGAACACACATGCAATGACACTGGTGGATCCATGTGTGGTCTCTGTAGAGAACACACATTTCAATGACTCTTGTTGTTATTAGTAAAAAGAACACACATGCAATGACACTGGTGGATCCATAGGTGGTATGTCAAGAGAACACACACGCAAAATGACTATGGTTGTTGTTACTAAAAAGAACACACATGCAATGACACTAGTGGATCCATAGGTGGTATGTGAAGAAAAGACACATGCAAAACAACTCTGGTTGTTGTTACTAAAAAGAACACACATGCAATGACACTAGTGGATCCGTGGGTGGATTGTGAAAAGAACACACATGCAATGCCACTGATGGATCCATAGGTGGTACGTGAAAAGAACAGACATGCAAAATGACTCTGGTTGTTGTTACTAAATAGAACACACATGCAATGACACTGGTGGATCCATAGGTGGTATGTGAAGAGAACACAGATGCAAAATGACTCTGGTTGTCATTACTAAAAAGAACACACATGCAATGACACTGGTGGATCCATGTGTGGTCTCTGTAGAGAACAGACATTTCAATCACACTGGTGGATCCATATGTGGTATGTGAAAAGAACACACATGCAATGACTCTGGTTGTTCTTAGTGAAAAGAACACACATGCAATGACACTGGTGGATCCATGTGTGGTCTCTGAAGAGAGCACACATTTCAATGACTCTTGTTGTTGTTAGTAAAAAGAACACACATGCAATGACACTGGTTGTTGTTACTAAAAAGAACACACATCCAATGACATTGGTGGATCCATGTGTGGATTGTGAAAAGAGCACACATGCAATGACACTGGTGGATCCATATGTGGTATGTGAAAAGAACACACATGCAAAATGACTCTCGTTCTTGTTACTAAAAAGAACACACATGCAATCACACTGGTGTATCCATAGGTGGTATGTGAAAAGGACACACATGCAAAATGACTCTGGTTGTTGTTACTAAAAAGAACACACATGCAATGACACTGGTGGATCCGTGGGTGGTCTCTGTAGAGAACACACATTTCAATCACACTGGTGGATCCATATGTGGTATGTGAGAAGAACACACATGCAATGACTCTGGTTGTTGTTAGTGAAAAGAACACAGATGCAATGACACTAGTGGATCCATAGGTGGATTATGAAATGAACACACAGTGAATTACACTAGTGGGTCCATAGGTGGTATGTGAAGAGAACACACATGCAAAATGACTCTGGTTGTTACTAAAAAGAACAAACATGCAATGACACTGGTGGATCCATGTGTGGTCTTCGTAGAGAACACACATTTCAATCACACTGGTGGATCCAAATATGGTATGTGAAAAGAACACACATGCAATGACTCTGGTTGTTGTTAGTGAAAAGAACACACATGCAATGACACTGGTGGATCCATGTGTGGTCTCTAGAGAGAGCACACATTTCAATGACTCTTGTTGTTGTTAGTAAAAAGAACACACATGCAATGACACTGGTGGATCCGTGTGTGGTCTCTGAACAGAACACACATGCAATGACACTGGTAGTTGTTACTCAAAAGAACAGACATCCAATGACATTGGTGGATCCATGGGTGGATTGTGAAAAGAACACAAAAGCAATGAAACTTGTGGATCCATAGGTGGTATGTCAAAAGAACACACATGCAAAATGACTCTGGTTGTTGTTACTAAAAAGAACACACATGCAATGACACTGGTGGATCCATTGGTGGTCTCTGTAGAGAACACACATTTCAATCACACTGGTGGATCCATATGTGGTATGTGAGCAGAACACACATGCAATGACTCTGGTTGTTATTAGTGAAAATAACACACAAGCACTAACACTAGTGACTCCATATGTGGATTGTTAAATGAACACACATGCAATGACACTGGTGGATCCATAGGTGGTATGTGAGAAGAACACACATTTCAATGACTCTGGTTGTTGGTACGAAAAAGAACACACATGCAATGATACTGGTGGATCCATAGGTGGTATGTGAAGAGAACACACATGCAAAATGACTCTGGTTGTTGTTACTAAAAAGAACACACATGCAATGACACTGGTGGATCCATTGGTGGTATATGAGAAGAACACACATTTCAATGACTCTGGTTGTTGTTACTAAAAAGAACACACATGCAATGATACTGGTGGATCCATAGGTGGTATGTGAAGAGAACACAAATGCAAAATGACTCTGGTTGTTGTTACTAAAAAGAACACACATGAAATGACATTGGCGGATCCATGGGTGGATTGTGAAAATAACACACATGCAATGACACTGGTGGATCCATAGGTGGTATGTGAAAAGAACACACATGCAAAATGACCCTGGTTGTTGTTACTAAAAAGAACACACATGCAATGACATTGGTGGGTCCATAGGTGGTATGTGAAGAGAACACACATGCAAAATGACTCTGGTTGTTTTTACTAAAAAGAACACACATGCAATTACACTGGTGGATCCATGGGTGGATTGTGAAAAGAACACACATGCAATGATACTGGTTGATCCATAGGTGGTATGTGAAAAGAACACACATGCAAAATGACATTGGTTGTTGTTACTAAAAAGAACACACATGCAATGACACTGGTGGATCCATGGGTTGTATGTGTAGAGAACACACATTTCAATCACACTGGTGGATCCATATGTGGTATGTGAGAAGAACACACATGCAATGACTCTGGTTGTTGTTAGTGAAAAGAACACACATGCAAAGACACTGGTGGATCCATAGGTGCATTATGAAATGAACACACATGCAATGACACTGGTGGATCCATAGGTGGTATGTGAGAAGAACACACATTTCAATGACTCTGGTTGTTGTTACTAAAAAGAACACACATGCAATGACACTTGTGGATTCATAGGTGGTATGTGAAGAGAACACACATGCAAAATGACTCTGGTTGTTGTTACTAAAAAGAACACACACGCAATGACACTGGTGGATCCATGTGTGGTCTTTGTAGAGAACACACATTTCAATCACACTACTGGATCCTTATGTGGTATGTGAAAAGAACACGCATGCAATGACTCTGGTTGTTGTTAGTGAAAAGAACACACATGCAATGACACTGGTGGATCCATGTGTGGTCTCTGAAGAGAGCACACATTTCAATGACTCTTGTTGTTGTAAGTAAAAAGAACACACATGCAATGACACTGGTGGATCCATGTGTGGTCTCTAAAGAGAACACACATGCAATGACACTGGTTGTTGATACTAAAAAGAACACACATCCAATCACACTGGTGGATCCATGTATGGATTGTGAAAAGAGCACACATGCAATGACACTTGTGGATCCATCTGTGGTATGTGCAAAGAACACACGTGCAAAATGACTATGGTTGTTGTTACTAAAAAGAACACACATGCAATGACACTGGTGGATCCATAGGTGGTATGTGAAAAGAACACACATGCAAAATGACTCTGGTTGTTGTTACTAAAAAGAACACACATGCAATGACACTGGTGGATCCATGGGTGGTCTTTGTAGAGAACACATTTTTCAATCACACTGGTGGATCCATATGTGGTATGTGAGAAGAACACACATGCAATGACTCTGGTTGTTGTTAGTGAAAAGAACATACATGCAATGACACTAGTGGATCCATAGGTGGATTATGAAATGAACACACATGCAATGACACTGGTGCATCCATAGGTGGTATGTGAAGAGTTCACACATGCAAAATGACTCTGGTTGTTGTTACTAAAAAGAACACCAATGCAATGACACTGGTGGATCCATGTGTGGTCTTTGTAGAGAACACACATTTCAATCACACTGGTGGATCCATATGTCGTATGTGAAAAGAACACACATGCAATGACTCTGGTTGTTTTTAGTGAAAGGAACACACATGCAATGACCCTGGTGGATCCATGTGTGGTCTCTGAAGATAGCACCTATTTCAATGACTCTTGTTGTTGTTAGTAAAAATAACACACATGCAATGACACTGGTGGATCCATGTGTGGTATCTGAAGAGAACACACATGCAATGACACTGGTTATTGTTACTAAAAAGAACACACATCCGAACATGAACTATGAACTCATATAGGTCACTTGTATCAAAACTGTGCCTAATTTGATTAAAAAGGGGAACATTTCAGTTCATTCGATTCTATTATGCCGTAACTAATCTACTTGCAAGATAAGGCACAGATAAGAAAAATTCACCTCTCGCTCTTCTCCCGGGTTTTTTTCTTCGAGATCCGAGTGCTGCATCCGCCCACCGGAGCCGAACAATCCACCGCCGGCCTTGCTTTTCTCTTGAACCCGCTGCTCGTAGGTACCTTGGGAGCAGAATCCTTGCTGGCCTCCTCGCTAATCAGGGCTGAAGACCTCGCCGCTGCTATGTGTTGAGCCCCAGACTTGGGCCCCAACGGACCCTTTTCAGTCAGCGACGTAGCTACAACCTTCGCCTTGCAAGACATGCTGGGCCACCACCGTCGGATTCAGTGTCAGGGGAGGGAGAAAAAAGGTCCTCCGCCGCCAGCAGATTTAGGGTCGGGGAAGGGAAGAAAAGGGGCCGCCGCCGCCGTCACGTGCAGGGTAATGGATTTGCCCCTACGACACATGCAGGGTGGCTAAGAAGAGTGACCGGCAAAGGAGGGGCACAACAGGAACTAGTGTAACGGAATATCCTGACTTAATGGGCGCGATTTGAAAATATTGGGTTTGGCCATCATTCACTCGAAAGACCCCTCTCAGCAATTGGCGCCCCAACTTTTCGAATCGCGGTGATAAAAATCAACTTGGGTAACGCGTTGCCTGGCTACCCCAACTTTCGGGCCGCAAAATGATATTCTCATCTCTGCTACCTCTGAACGAGCATGCGGAACGCACATGGCCGTGACCACATGTCAAGACCGGACCAATCTTGTCTCAAGACGGTGCATGCTCCTGGCATTCTTACAGAAAAATCTAACTATCTCTCTTCATAGGCTCCACCACCTACATGGTATCAGCCTTCCCTCGATCCTAAACCTTAGCCGCCGCCGCCCTAGGTCTGGCTGCCGCCGCCACCAGCCCACCCCATCCTTCTGCTGCGATGTCGTTTCCTGCGCTCACCGATGGACCAACGGATCTCCGGCCGCCGCCGCCCTCGTGCCTGCCAGCAGCGCCCCTCGACACGTCGGCCCCGTCGTCCTCTCCTTCGCCGCCGGGAACTACACCAAGTGGTGCATCTATATGCGCGCTTCCCTCGGCCGCTCCGGCTACCTCGGCTACATCGACGGCACCACGCCTGCTGCTCCCACCAACGAAGCCTAGAGCACCGACGACTACATCGTCCTCAACCACCTCCACGCTGTCATCGACGAAGACATCGCGGACATGATCCTTGCGGGGAATCAGACCGCGCGATGGCTGTGGCTGGCGGCTCGCGATCTCATCACCGTGAACAAGGCGAACAATGCCATCTAGCTCGACAATGACTTTCGCCAGCTCTTGTAGGGGGGTCTCTCAATCCATGAGTACGGTTGCCGTCAGTAGAACCTCGCCAACGCGCTCGCCGTCAACGACTCCCCTGTGAGCGACCGTGCCCTCGTCCTCAACACCCTGCGTGGTCTCGGACCTCGCTTTGCCTCCTACGCCACGGTCATCTCCATGATCGACCCGCTGCCCACCTTCCTCTGCACTCGGGCGATGCTCCTGATGGAGGAGATGCAGCAGGCCAACACGGTGGCGTCCTCCACCACCCTGGTCGCTCAAGCCCACGCTCCAGCCCCTCCTTGCCCCGGCCCTGGCTGTCATGGCGACGCCGCTGGCCCCGACGCGGCTCCCGGGAAGGGCAAGGCACCGACCAAGCTGAAGGGGTGCAACGGCGACCGCCAAGGTAGGGGCGCCACCCAGACCGCCTGCACGCCCGCCCTCGCTGGCCCATCCATCTGCTTCTCCCCGGAGGCTGGCCAGTGGCGCGCCCCCTCCTCTGGACAAGGTGTAGCATCACCATTATCTAGCAATTCCAATGCTACTTGCGTAGTCTATATATTGCTACTTCTACATATCGTACTTGCATTGCATAATATCATGCTCATGTCATCAGGCCACCTTGCATTTGAGCATCATATTAAAACACCATTTTATTGGTTTTTCTTCATATGCATTGTTTATTAAATTGTAGTTGGTTCTTGATACATTGCTTGATGCCCAAGTTGAGTTGGGGACATATCTTTTCAAACTCCACCACCTTGTTTTGGCTCTATCTAAATTCCACCATCCACATTGCCACCTTACTTTGTTTCCTTCCACCATCTCTACTATACTAGTTATATGTGAGCAAATGTTTTCCCTTTGGTATTTGATTCTAGCTCATAAATAGTGGTATGGGTCCTTTGTTTGTCTACATGCTTCCATATGTGGTTCCATGTTGTCTTCACAATGTTTGTTATGGAAGCCTACATGACCAAAATTTGCATGCTATGTAGTTGTAGAAGTCATTCTAGCTCATGCCATGTGATGAATCAAATTGTAAGGATACTTGACTTAATAAGGTTGCATTTATTCATAGTGGCACATACACACTATATATATGGCCTTCTTATTCAAATATGCCCAACAACCAAATTAAATCATGGAAGGGCTTGGATGGTTTTCAAGCTTGGCATAATTCAAATGCTAGGGAAGTGTAGTGGTTCTCGCCACTACATGTACATGCATGGCACATGCAGTCATGCCACCATCTTCTCCCTTCTCTTATCTTTCCTTCTAGTGTTCTTGCTTAGGGATGTTTTGAACTTCAATTCAAATCAATTGAGTGAGTTCAATTCAAATCCTAGCTAGTCTTAGCTAAACCCAAGCACTCACCTGGTCACACATACACACACACTAGTATCCTACTCTAACTAAAAACTCTAACCGTGGCACACCCAAGGCCAAGCTAGTTAGTTGAACTGCATCTGATGGCCCAGCTGAACCTGCCTCACACCGCTCCATCTCACTCAGGTGCACTCGACCCTCTCTTGGTCTGGCTCAACCAGCCGTGGACAGCGAACCGAGACCTGCGCGTCCTTTGTTCCTCTTCCCGGAAGTTGATCACGTGCCGTTCACCACGCATCGCTCATGGTCCCTCTCCCCTCGTCTGCATAAATCTTAGCAGAGCAACCGGAACTGGCAACCCCATCCACCCCAACCACTCCAGATCGAGATCGTCTTCCTCCCTGTTTCTTCTCCAAGCCAAAAGCCTAGCTGCCATGACCGCTCCTACCTAGCTCTGTCCGACTGCGTGGCCGTCCTACCATCTTCGTCGCCGTGCCTCGTACCAGGAGTTGCGCAAGGTCATCCAAAGCTCGTTAGGTACCGGCGCGAGGAGGAGAAGGGCAGTGGCGTCTCCCCGTGCTCATAACACTAGGAGGAAAAGTGTTAATTCTTGTTTCCACACTTCACCCTTGCCATGCTACATTACTACCATGCAATGGCGCATCATTTCATCATGGCATGCTTTGTTTTCTTGTTGCATCCTGTTCATATGATTGTGCAATATATTTATTTCGGCCCCTTGTGTATTTGATTTTTATCCGGATAGACACTGAGCAAGGAGAATACCAAGAGCCTCACAAGTATTACCCGGATCCTTCCTATTCGACAACAGAACTGCCAGATAAGCAATTCCCCATGCTTGCATACATATAGTACCTATGGTTGTATCTTACTCTTGCATCACTGAGTCGTGATTGCATTAAATTGAATCCCAAGTATTGCATAGCCTTTACTTTTAAACCCCACCAAAGCTTGTACCTCAATCCCATGAGCCATTACTGCAGGAGTTGTTTAAGCCAGGCGAGTCGTAGAATTGCATGTGTAGGGTTTGTGCGAGTTTTTGGATAACGAGGTACCTAAACAACATAATCTGAGTAATAATAGGATAACTAATGAAAGAGGCATCGGTGAGCATTATCTGCTATTTGGTTCTTTAAGCTCACTTGTGTCCCGTAGGACCCCGAGTACTTGATTCCTATTCCTTGACTATTCGCACTATCCACATACGGGAGACCCTATAGATCCCCCTTTGTCTGAGCTTGATTCACACTTTATTTCTTGGGGCCACAAACTAGTTTGGGGCTTTATTACTATCTTGTACTTATGCCATGCTTTACTGCTTTATTTACGATTGTGCATGGAGCACTTGTACTGTTTAGGACTTGTGACACGTTTCCGCGGTATCGACAAGCCAAGTCACACTTTTGGGTTCCCAATCATTTACAGTCGTCTACACAAACCTTGGGTCCATCTAGGAGCCGGCCAACTTCGTAGCAGTTAGCTTAATGGGGTGGCCCCTTGAAATAATTTATGAATCCTGTGAAATCTTTGTCATGAGGCCTCGTTGCATTTTATTTGGTTCTTCCCCAGGTTGATCGTGTGTGTGTTGCTATTTGTGCACCCCTGCAGGGTAAATCTTTCTGAAAGCCGTGTCCGCGGTTTGGACGACTTAGAGCACAGTTTCTCGATCATAGACAAGCATAACTAAAGTACCGCCTTTAATTTGACTAAGACATGACTAGTAAATAGAACAGTACTCATGGAATGGTTAATAAAATTGCCAACAGATGGGAGGTGATACGTTCATTTTGCATCACTATTCTATGTCATAATTCACTGTTATTCATTGATATATTTCGTATTGAGAGGTGATACTTATGTTATTTCATCTGTTTTTGCATGGTTGATGACTTTTGGAGCATGCACCGCTGTAGTCAGGATTCTGATGGAGAAGGTGCTATCTGGAGGTAAAATCCGTGAAGTCAGAAAATCCGGGAAAATATACGGAAAATCCTATTTTTCTAGAAGACGAACGAAGCCAGAAGGGGTGCTGGAGATGGGCTACAAGGGGCCCACACCACCCCCTGGCGCAGGCCACCCTGGGCCACGCCACCAGGTGGTGTGGCTATCCTGGTCCACCCCTGGCACTCCCCTCTGGCGTATATTATCCTCCCGAAACTCTAAGACTGGGGGAGAGACCACAGAAAGATTTCGCCACCTCTACGGGGCGGAAAACACCGAGAGAGAAGATCTCTCCGGCAGACAGATTTCTGCAGGGGGAATTCCTTCCCGGAGAGGGGATATCGTCGCCATCAACACCACCATCAAGCTGGACTTCATCGGGATCATCATCATCATCACCACCATTATCACCATCAGCACCCTCATCGCCATCTCCATATTGTTGTAACAATTGGGTTGAATCTTACATTAGTTCTTAGGGCAAACTTTCCCGGTGTTGATTACTCTTTGTAGTTGATGCTATTGAGTGAACCATTGAATTATTGTTTATGTTCAGATTGTTATACATCATTATTCCATCTCTGATCATGATCCATATGATGCTCCCCTTGGTTTGTTCCAAGCTTGGGGAAATTGGTCAAGAAGCTCATCGAGAGGATACCACCACCAAAGGAGTAATTTTTCATCAGTTTTGGCATCCCCTTGGTTTGTTCCAAGCTTGGGGGAGTGCCATGGTATCACATCACTATCTTCTACCTTTTTACCTTTTTAGTAGAGTCATATCATGAATAGAGAAGTTATTATGTAGGATTGTTTGCATTATGGAAGTGTCCCCTCTCCCGTTAGATATGTATCCCTTGATGTGAGTTGCCATTATGGAATATTAATGAGAAGTTCTACATTTACTCTTTTGCATAGCTTATATTAGTTTTCAATTCGTGGTTATATAATTGATCTTGTTGTTAGTATTGGTATAACTTTGGGATCATTGAGTTAATTCAGTTGGTTTTGGCAAACCTGGCTTGGTCAGTAGCAACACTATTTTTGAGAGTTGAATGAAAAGATAGAAGTACTCTAAAGAAAAATAATTTCATTGTCTTTCTTTCTTGATTTGCTCATAAGTCTAGTATTCTCTAGTTAAGATCTTTTGTGCTTCCAAGGAAGATTGCATGTTTGTCTTTATCGCTTGTATGTTTGTTTGTTTCCTTCAACTCTTATACTTGCTACCCAGCTTTACTAGCCAAAAACCTGCACTTAGAGGGAATTCTTCTCTTGCATCCAATCATTAAACCAAACCTATGCCATTTTTGTCCAACATACCTACCTATTAGCACTATTGCTATTCCAAGTAAATTCATGTTTTTATCTACCTTCCAAATTAAACTATGCGAAAATTAGTGATTAAATCTCTCATGAACTTGATGGCACACTTTACTTTTCTTGCATTTAATAACCTGAACCATTGGGTCCTTCTTTGTTGCGTATATGCTTGCGCTTTATGAGTTTAAGTTAGCAGAACCATGTATCATGGGGAACGCTTTCAACATTGCATTGGTACTTTGTACCTAGTTGATATCATGTTCTTTTGCTTATGGATCCCGGCGGGGTGAAATAAAAGTGGAACTTGTAAGATCATGGAGTTTATATGTGTGTTAGAGAAACGCCTGGGCCGCTAGCCTAAGCCATGCCTAATCATGGTGGAAACTTGAAGTGTAACTATAGTGAGCATTCTATGAAGCATCCTCAATAAAAACCTATGCAAATAGCAAATAAAAAGATTGCTGAGATGCTCACTGTCTCCTTGCCTTGTCATTTTGATTATGGGATAGCTCCTGTATCATGTTCAAGGGGTACCCCGTTGGCGGTTCTCAATGATACACATGTATTTAGAATGACAAGAGCTTACTCGTGACTGAAGTTGAGTAGCATGTGGTTCGGTACTCGTAAGTAAGGGGCATGAGATTTCAACTTATAACTTGTCAAGCATATCCTCTTAGTTGTGTCACTTTAACCTTAAACACCAAAAGATGCCTATAATAGGGGCAATGAGAGAAGGGCGTTTCTTTAACCTTAAACACCAAAAGCTAGTAAGTTTCATAATTTTTGGGAGCTCTTTATGAAACTTGCAACCCCTTCTTCCCTCTGTGAAGGGCGTTTCTTTTACTTTTTAGTTGAGTCAGTAAACCTACTCCCTTCTATCTCAGCAAGTATTTTGAGTTGTTGTGTTTCATTCATATGATGATTTATTCAATCATGTTTCTTATGTTCCTTGTTTTGCACATTGCTCTTATCTTGATGTTTACTACTTTGAAAGCTATCATTGAAAACCAGTTATTTGTGAACTCCAGCAAATTATCAACTATTATTCGACCAAGAGCTTTCCATTACCAATTATGATTCACTTTATGTATCTTTATTGTGTTTCCTTTACTCATTGCAAGTCGAGTTATATAATAGTGAGTTGTCTTCTATTATAATCCATGTATTGATGAATGTGATGCTTCTTGTCCGTATTCTTTTATCGACTCTTCACTCCATAAACCCGAGGCCATGTTTATTGAGCTCAGTTTCGCTTGGGGACAAGCGAAGTCTAAGCTTGGGGGGTTGATACATCCATTTTGCATCACTATTCTATGCCATAATTCACTGTTATTCATTGATATATTTCGTATTGAGAGGTGATACTTATGTTATTTCATCTGTTTTTGCATGGTTGATGACTTTTGGAGCATGGACTGCTGCAGTCAGGATTCTGATGGAAAAGGTGTTGTTTGGAGGCAAAATTCACGAAGATAAGAAAATACGGGAAAATATACGGAAATCCTATTTTTCCAAAAGACGAAGGAAGCCAGAAGGGGGGCTGGAGATGGGCTACAGGGGGCCCACACCACCCCATGGCACGGGCCACCCTGGGCTGCACCACCAGGTGGTGTGGCCGCCCTGGTCCACCCCTGGCACTCCCCTCTGGCGTATATTATCCTCCCGAAACCCTAAGACTGGGGGAGCGACCACAGAAATATTATGTCGCCTCTGCGGGGCGGAAAACACCGAGAGAGAAAGATCTCTCCGGCAGACAGATTTCTGCCGGGGGAATTCCTTCCCGGAGAGGGGAGATCGTCGCCATCAACACCACCATCAAGCTGGACTTCATCGGATCATCATCATCATCATCACCACCATCATCACCATTAGCACCCTCATCACCATCTCCATATTGCTGTAACAATTGGGTTGAATCTTGCATTAGTTCTTAGGGGAAACTTTCCTAGTGTTGATTACTCTTTGTAGTTGATGCTATTGAGTGAACCATTGAATTATTGTTTATGTTCAGATTGTTATACATCATTATTCCATCTCTGATCATGATCCATATGATTCCTTGTGAGTAGTTCGCTTTGTTCTTGAGGACATGGGAGAAGTCATGTTGTTAGTAGTGGAATTGTGTTGAGAAAGATTAAATAGTTTGATATTTAAGTTGTGGTGTACTTCTTCTAGTGGTGTCATGTGAACGTCGACTACATGACACTTCACCTATATGGGCCTAGGGGAATGCATTGTGTATTTGGCTACTAATCGTAGGGGTTGCCGGAGAGACAGAAACCTGAACCCCCGTTAGGAAACCATTGCACAAGGGGCGTAAGGGTCTTAGAGTTTAAACCTGTGGTTAGGTTTGTACCTTAATTACTTTCGTGTACTTACGGATGTTTTCAAGGGGTATACTCACAATTATGTATTAGTCCTAGGAAGGTCGGTATATTAGCATAGGTTCACCCACACAACACTTAGCAAGCTAAAGAAGATTAATCAACTATATGAAGCGGAAGCACTTGACAGTCTTCCCATGTGTCCTCGAGAACATTTGGTCATCTTAAGTAATACAACCGGCTTGTCCTTTGATGCATAAAGGATTGGGCCACTTGCTGCATTTATTCCTACTGTCTTTTATTTACTCGTACTTCGTTTACTTGCTTTATCAAAAACCCCTAAAAATCCGTTTGCTAAGTATTTGCAGAGAATTCCTGATCCATACCACTAGCGAGCACCTTCTGCTCCTCGTTGGGTTCGACACTCTTACTTATCGAAAATACTGCGATACACCCCTTATACTTGTGGGTCAGCAGGAGGTTCTTCTGCCTTCTCGTCGGTAAGCGAGATGGAGGGCGAGCGAGGTTAATTATGATTCTCGTCCCCCTATCTCTGGTTGGGCGGATGATGTAGCGTGTTTCTATAGAACTTTTAGATATCATCTTTTGCTGCAATTGCGTCACCCCATGTTGTTCCCTTTAGATGCATTAAGACTTGCTGAGTACCCCTAGGGTCTCACATGATAAATATTTGGTTTAGATGGACATGTATACTCTCAGAAAGGCTATAGGGTCGAAGAGACCGATGATGGTGGCAATGACTATTAAGTGTAGAGATTCCGGGGATGGAGATCCATGAGATGTGTGGGTGGGATGTGCTTCGTTCTGAGGAATCTTATGCGATTTGCTTCTTATCCATACTCGGATCTTGTATTCCGCTTCCGCTTGATACTTTGTTGCGTGATGTAGGAGGACATATCCTAAACTATTATATCTATCTAGGATATTTGGATCTTGTTGTATGGCGTTGAATATTTATGTTTCTATTGTTTCTAGATGGTGTGACTCTGATGTCTATTGTAAGTCGCAGACATACATACTCATTTGTGTATGTCGTGGTCGCGTTACCTGTCGCTTACGCTGCTCGCTCTTGTCCCGATGTTCTTGAAAGTGGATAAGGGGTAGGCTGGTACCGTGCCCTGCTCCGCTTCGACGAGGCTACACGTGGGTGGCCTTGGGCCTCCACAGTAGAATCCCTTGTCCACTTTTGGTTCGTCCAGGCTTGAACTTAGAGCATAATGTCCAAGGTATTACACAAGGCATCCTCGGCCCCCGGCCCCAGGCGTACACCGCTACCGCGTCGTTG
This sequence comes from Avena eriantha, assembly GCA_910589775.1. Taxonomy (NCBI): domain Eukaryota; kingdom Viridiplantae; phylum Streptophyta; class Magnoliopsida; order Poales; family Poaceae; genus Avena; species Avena eriantha. The sequence goes on along the minus strand of OU342743.1, from coordinate 102,779,529 downwards.
TCCTCGACGCCAACATGGGACAACTCGGCCCTCACTGCTGCCCTCAACAACCTCGCGCTTTAGCAAGGTGGCCGGGTCATGGACTCCAGTGCCTCCTCGGACATGACCAACAAAGACGGTAACTTGACTCGTTCATCCCCTCTTCGTACTCCACACTTCGTCACCGTCGGTGACAGCACCACCATCCCTATTTCTTCTTCTGGTTTCATCTCCTTCCACACACCTTCCGGTCACGTCTTTGGACTCAACCATGTTCTTCTAGTACCGCACATTACTCGCAATTTTCTTTCTGTTCACAAGTTTACCCGCGATAACATGTGTTCCATTGAGTTTGATGCCTTTGGTTTCTCTATGAAGGACCTAAAGACCCATCGCATGATTCTTCGTTGAAATAGTGACGGAGATCTCTACACCTTTCCCGGGAGGAGAAGCTTTCTCCGTTCTTCCTCCACCGCCTTGGTCGTCACTGCCACCGCCGATTTATGGCACCAGCGTCTTGGTTACCCTGGTCCTGATGCCATGTCGGCTCTTCAGCGTCTATATTTTAACAAGTGTAATAAAATTAGTCGTGCTCGGGTGTGTTATGCCTGTCAACTTGGCAAGCACGTCTGATTACCGTTCAGTCTGTCTACTACAGCGTCTAGTGCCATCTTCAATTTGATACATCCTGATTTGTGGACATCTCCAATTATTAGTACCTCTGGTTTTCGATATTATCTTGTTATTGTCGACGACTTCTCGCACTTTTATTGGTCCTTTCCGTTATGTCAAAAGTCCTGTGCTGCACGTACTCTTGAAAAAAAAATCGCTTACGTGTGCACGCAGTTTGGTGTCACTATTCGCTCTCTCCAAACAGACAACGGTACCGAGTTCCTCAACAAAACAGTTGATACTCTCTTCACCACCCATGGCACTGCATTGCGGTTATCATGCGCATACACTTCTCAGCAAAATGGCAAGGCTGAGCGTGCCATACGTACCATTAATGTGATGGGTTCGTAGCATGGAAAACAAAAAATTTCTACCGCAAGAACGAACAAAACCTAGATCTAATCTAGATAAAAGCCAAGATCTAATCTATTAGACATGAGCAACGAGATAGATGGGAACTAACCCTCGTAGATCCGAAAGCGTTAACGAGATTAGATCTCGTGGTTGATGTAGTCGATCACTTGCCGATCTCAAGATCGTGTGGACGATCCTTCCGGCGTCGCGTTCCAGCAGCGCTTCCGCCTTCGGTCAAGTAGACGATCCTTCCGGCGTCGCGTTCCAGCAGCGCTTCCGCCCTTGGTCAAGTTGACGATCCTTCCGGCGCTGCAATTCGGCAGCGCTTCCGCAGTCGGTCACACGTGCGGAGTCGAAGCAGACCTTCCTCTCCCCGTTCTAGCGAGCAGCAGAGGTAGTAGATCTTCTCCACGGAATCCCAGCAGCACGACGGCGTGGTGGTGGTGGTGGAGTAGAGAATTCTGCAGGGCTTCGCCTATGCCTGTGCAGAATATGGTGGAGGAGAGAGGCGGTAGAGATTGGACGTTAGGAGAGCGTGAGAGGAGGGGGCGCCCCTGCCCCTCTATTTAAAGAGGGGAGGGGGCGCAGGGAAGGGGAGTCCTTGTAGGACTCCCCTCCTATGGGGCCGGCGGGTTGGGGAGGTGGGGAGGAATCCTCCTCCCCACGACTCCTTATCTTGACCCAACAGGACTCCTTGATCCCTATCTTGATTTTCAAGCAAACTCCAAGATATCTTCTAGAATCTTCCGGAACATTCCGAAACCTTCTAGAATCATCATACAAACACTCCGGAACATTTCCTATCTCATAAACTGATCTCCTATATATGAATCTTATTCTCTGGACCATTCCGGATCTCCTCGTGATGTCCCGGATCCATTCCGAGACTCCGAACAACATTCGGTCTCCAACGCACATTCCATATCTACTTAAAACAACTTCGAACCTTAAGTGTGTCACCCTACGGTTCGTGAATATGCAGACATGATAGAGACACATCTCCTATCAATAACCATCAGCGGGACCTGGAGATCCATAATGGCTCCCACATACTCAACGATGACTTCGCGATCGATTGAACCACTTACATATGAAACTAATTCCCTTTGTCTCACGATACTATACTTATCCGAGGTTTGATTGTCGGTATCTCCATACCTAGTTCTACCTCGTTACTGATAAGTACTCTTTACTCGTTCCGTGATATGTCATCCCTTGTGATCTAGTCACATGCTTGCAAGCTAACTAGATTACATTCCACCGAGAGGGCCCAGAGCATATCTATCCGTCATATGGATGGACAAATCCCAATCTTGGTTCATGAGGTTCAACACATACTTTCAAAATACCCAATGACACTTTTATAACCACCCAGTTACGAAGCGGCGTTTGATGTCATCAAAGTATTCATCCAGTGATGGTGATTAACATAACCTCATGGTCGAAGGAATAGGTTACTATGTGTTTGAAAGCTTACAGCAATACGAACTTAATGACTTGATCTTATGCTATGCTTACTATGGGTGTGTGTGTCCATCACATCATTCTCCTAATGATATGACCTTGTTATTAATCACATCCTAATGTCCATGATCAGGAAACCATAATCATCAATTAATCAACAAGCTAGTTCAACAAGAGGCTTACTAGGGACTCTCTTATGTTTACAAAACACACATGTATTAGTGTTTCCTAATAATACAATTATAGCATGGGATGTAAACATTCATCATAAATACAAAGATATAATAATAACCACTTTTATTATTGCCTCTTGGGCATATCTCCAACAGTCTCCCACTTGCACTAGAGTCAATAATCTAGATTACATGGTAATATACCGAACACCCATGGCGTTCTGGTGTTGGTCATGCTTTGCCCTAGGGAGAGGTTTAGTCAACGGATCTGCCACATTCAGATCAGTGTGTACTTTGCAAATCTTTATGTCACCATCTCGGACATACTCGCGAATAGCGTGGAAACGTAGCTTGATGTGCTTCAGCTTGCTATGTGACCTTGGCTCCTGCGCATTAGCTATGGCACCTGTGTTGTCACAGTAGATGGCCATCGGGTCCAACACACTGGGAACCACGCCGAGTTCAGTAATGAATTCCTTCATCCAAACGGCTTCTTGTGCAGCCTCCGAAGCAGCTATGTATTCCGATTCAGTTGAAGATTTCGCCACAACGCTTTTCTTCGCACTCCTCCAGCTCACTGCAGCACCATTCAAAATAAATACGTAACCCGGCTGTGACTTTGAGTCATCCGGATCGGTGTTCCAACTAGCATCGGTGTAACCGTTTACAACAAGCTGTTCATCACCTCCATAAGAAAGAACCATATCCTTAGTCCTATTTAGGTACTTTAGGATATTCTTGACCGTTGTCCAGTGTTCCTCTCCAGGATCACTTTGATATCTGCTAGTCAAACTAACAGCATGTGCTATATCCGGTCTTGTACACAGCATGGCATACATGATAGAACCTATGGCCGAGGCATAGGGAATTTTATTCATTTTCTCTCTATCTTCTGCCGTAGCTGGACTTTGAGTTTTACTCAAGGTCTTACCTGACAACATGGGCACGAATCCTTTCTTGCTATCTTCCATTCTAAAGTTCTTTAGAACTTTGTCCAAGTATGTACTTTGTGAAAGCCCTATTAGGCGTCTTGATCTATCTCTATAAATCTTGATGCCTAGAATGTATGCCGCTTCGCCAAGATCCTTCATTGAAAAACTATTATTCAAATAGGTTTTGACGCTATTTAAGAAGTTCTATATCATTCCCAATCAACAATATGTCATCTACATACAGTACTAGGAATGCTACAGAGCTCCCACTCACTTTCTTGTAAATACAAGCTTCTCCATAAGTTTGTATAAATCCAAAGTTTTTGATTACTTTATCAAAACGTTGATTCCAACTACGGGATGCTTGCTTCAGTCCATAAATGGAGAGCTGAAGTTTGCATACCTTGTCAGCATCTTTAGGATCGACAAAACCTTTGGGTTGTACCATATACAACTCTTCCTCAATGTCACCATTAAGGAACGCCGTTTTGACATCCATCTGCCAAATATCATAATCGAAATGTGCAGCAATTGCTAACAAAATCCTCACAGACTTTAGCTTCGCTACTGGTGAGAATGTCTCATCATAGTCAACTCCTTGAATTTGTCGGAACCCTTTCGCGACAAGTCGAGCTTTATAGACGGTAATGTTACCATCATCATCTGTTTTTCTCTTGAAAATCCATTTGTTCTCGATAGCCTTACGGCCATCCGGTAAGTCCACCAAAGTCCTCACTTGGTTTTCGTACATGGATCCCATTTCGGATTTCATGGCTTCTAGCCATTTGTCGGAATCTGGGCTCACCATAGCTTCTTCATACGTCGCAGGGTCATCAGCGTTGTCCACCAACATGACATTCAAGGCAGAGTCATACCAATCAGGAGTGGTACGAACCCTCGTTGACCTGCGAGGTTCAGTAGTAACTTCGTTCGAAGTTTCATGATCATTATCATTAGCTTCCTCTTCAATTGGTGCAGGCGGCACCAAAACATCTTCCGGTGCTGCGCTACTCTCAAATCCGAGAGAAGGTTCAATAACCTCATCGAGTTCTACTTTCCTTCCAGTCACTTCTTTCGAGAGAAACTCCTTCTCAAGAAAGGATCCATTCTTTGCAACAAAAACTTTGCCTTCGGATCTATGATAGAAGGTATACCCAATCGTTTTTTTAGGGTATCCTATGAAGACGCATTTCTCCGCTTTGGGTTCTAGCTTATCAGGTTGTAACTTCTTTACGTATGCTTCGCAACCCCAAACTTTAAGGAACGACAACTTAGGTTTCTTACCAAACCACAATTCGTACGGTGTCGTTTCAACGGATTTAGATGGTGCCCTATTTAAAGTGAATGCGGCTGTCTCTAATGCATAGCCCCAAAATGATAACGGTAAATCTGTAAGAGACATCATAGACCGAACCATATCTAAGAGAGTTCGATTACGACGTTCAGACACACCATTACGCTGTGGTGTTCCCGGCGGTGTCAACTGTGAAAGTATTCCACATTTCTTTAAATGCATGACAAACTCGAAACTTAGATATTCACCCCCGCGATCAGAACGCAGAAATTTAATCTTCTTGTTACGATGATTCTCCACTTCACTTTGAAATTCCTTAAACTTCTCGAAAGTTTCGGACTTATGTTTCATGAAGTAGACATACCCATATCTACTCAAGTCATCCGTGAAAGTGAGAACATAACGATATCCACTACGCGATGCTACACTCATTGGACCGCATACATCGGTATGTATTATTTCCAATAAGTCTGTAGCTCGCTCCATTGTACCAGAGAATGGAGTCTTAGTCATTTTTCCCATTAGACATGCTTCGCATCTTTCAAGTGATTCAAAATCAAGTGATTCAAGAAGTCCATCTGAATGGAGTTTCTTCATATGCTTCACTCCAATGTGACCAAGACGATAGTGCCACATGTATGTAGAATTATCATTCAATTTAATTCGTTTGGCATCTATGTTGTGAACATGTGTATCACTACTATCGAGATTCAGTAAGAATAAACCATTCATCTCAGGTGCATTACCATAAAAGATATTACTCATATAAATCGAACAACCTTTATTCTCAGACTTAAAAGAGTAACCGTCTCGCAATAAACAGGATCCAGATATAATGTTCATGCTTAACGCAGGCACCAAATAACAATTATTTAAATTTAAAACTAATCCCGAAGGTAGATGTAGAGGGAGCGTGCCGACGGCGATCACATCAACCTTGGAGCCATTTCCAACGCGCATCGTCACCTCATCTCTTGCCAGTCTTCGTTTATTCCGCAGCTCCTGTTTCGAGTTACATATATGAGCAACCGAACCAGTATCAAAGACCCAGGAACTACTACGATTACTAGTAAGATACACATCTATAACATATATATCAAATATACCTTTCTTCTTGATGTTGCCGTTCTTCAGATCCGCCAGGTACTTGGGGCAGTTACGCTTCCAGTGGCCAGCTCCCTTGCAGTAGAAGCACTCAGTTTCAGGTTTAGGACCAGCCTTGGGCTTCTTAGCAGGTGCGGCAGCTTTCTTGCCGTCCTTCTTGAAGTTGCCCTTGTTCTTAGGCTTGCCCCGTTTCTTGAAATTGGTGGTCTTATTGACCATCAACACTTGTTGCTCCTTCTTGATCTCCACTTCAGCAGTTTTCAGCATGGACGACAGTTCAGGCAACGTCTTGTTCATGCAGTGCATGTTGTAGTTCATCACAAAGTTCTTGTAACTTGGTGGCAGTGATTGAAGGAGACGGTGAATCCCCAATTCATTAGGAATCGATATTCCCAACTCTTGGAGCTTCTTAGCGTACCCAGACATGGTGAGCACGTGCTCGCTAACGGAGCTTCCTTCTTCCATCTTACAGTTAAAGAATTTCTCGGAGGCCTCATAGCTCTCCATGGCCGCGCGAGTCTCAAAAATTAGCCTGAGCTCCTTAATGATCTCTAACGGGTCGTGGTGCTCAAAATGCTGTTTGAGCTCCGCTTCTAAACCGTACAGGATGGCACACTGAACTGTGGAGTAATGATTCTTCCGAGTGGCGAAAACATTCTTTTCGTCATCGGTGGCATTATCTGCAGGTGGGTCACCTAGCGGTGCATCGAGCACATAGGTCAACTGACCAGCCCTGAGGACGATCTTCAGTCCACGGAACCAGTCCGTGAAATTGCTTCCATTATTTTTAAGCTTTTCTTTCTCTAGGAACGCATTGAAATTGATGGAGGGGGTCGCCATAATCTACAACAATTTGCAAGTAGTTTAGACTAAGTTTATGACAAATTGAGTTCAAATTTAATTATTAAACTAACTAGGTGAACTCCCACTCAAAACAACATCCCTCACATTGTCTTAGTGATTACACGAACCAAGTCCACTACACCAAGTCCGATCTTCACGAGAGAAGATGTAGTTTCATCGGTGAACAATCTTCATGTTCATCATATCAATTATATGACTCATGCTCTACCTTTCGGTATTCCGTGTTCCGAGACCATGTCTGTACATGCTAGGCTCGTCAAGATAACCTTAGTTTCCGCATGTGCAAATCTGGCTTGCACCCGTTGTATGCACACGTAGAATCTATCACCTCCGATCATCACGAGATGCTTCGAAACGACGAGTCTTAGCATCAGTGCCAACTAAGGGTGAACACTTTATTACTTGATATTCAGTGAGAGGGATCATCTTATAGTGCTACCGTCGCGATCTAAGCAATACAAGATGCATAAAGGATTAACATCACAGGCAATTCATAATAAGTGTGATATGATATGGCCTTTTCTTCTTGTGCCTTTGATCTCCATCTCCAAAGCACGAACATGATCTCCATCATCACCAGCATTGCGTCAAGGTCAGTGGCGCCGCTTCATGGTTGTCCATCATCACCAGCAACTATTACAACTACCTGGAATAAAGCTATTACAAGATGAATAGACACGCAGGTCTTAACAGAATTAAAGACAACCATTAGGCTCCTGCCGGTTGCCATATTACAACAAGGATCATTGCATACATCAAATACAATCACAATCACATGTTGGCCATATCACATCACAAAACCCCTCCAAAAACAAGTTAGACGCCTCTAATTTTCTTTGCAAGTTTTACGTGGTTTGGGGCTTTCGCATAAGACCGATATTACCTACGAACAAGGACCACAACGTTGATACAAGTGTTGTCAAGATGCTCATTGTAAATTGAATCTTAACTATGGTGGGAGAGACAGACACCCGCAAAGCCACTTGTGCAAAGCAAGTTGCACGTCAAGCGTGGAGCAAGTCTCATGTGCGATGACATGTAATGTTAGCCCGAGCCGCTTCATCCCACCATGCCACAAGATGCAAAGTACACGCTAAGACACCGACAACAAAAGCATCAACGCCCACAAAAACATTGTGTTCTACTCGTGCAACAGATCTACGCATAGATACGGCTCTGATACCACTGATGGGTTCGTAGCATGGAAAACAAAAATTTTCTACTGCAAGAACGAACAAAACCTAGATAAAAGCCAAGATCTAATTTATTAGACACGAGCAATGAGATAGATGGGAACTAACCCTCGTAGATCCGAAAGCGTTAATGAGATTAGATCTCGTGGTTGATGTAGGCGATCACTTGCCGATCTCAAGATCGTGTGGACGATCCTTCCGGCGTCGCGTTCCAGCAGCGCTTCCGCCTTCGGTCAAGTAGACGATCGTTCCGGCGTCGTGTTCCAGTAGCGCTTCCGCCCTTGGTCAAGTTGACGATCCTTCCGGCGCCGTAATTCGGCAGCGCTTCCACAGTCGGTCACACGTGCGGAGTCGAAGCAGACCTTCCTATCCCCGTTCCAGCGAGCAGCGGAGGTAGTAGATCTTCTCCACGGAATCCCAGCAGCACGACGGCGTGGTGGTGGTGGTGGAGTAGAGAATTCTGCAGGGCTTCGCGTATGCCTGTGCAGAATATGGTGGAGGAGAGAGGCGGCAGAGATTGGACGTTATGAGAGCGTGAGAGGGGGCGCCCCTGCCCCTCTATTTAAAGAGGGGAGGGCGCGCCAGGGAAGGGGAGTCCTTGTAGGACTCCCCTCCTATGGGGCCGGCGGGTTGGGGAGGTGGGGAGGAATCCTCCTCCCCACGACTCCTTATCTTGACCCAACAGGACTCCTTGATCCCTATCTTGATTTTCAAGAAAACTCCAAGATATCTTCTAGAATCTTCCGGAACATTCCGAAACCTTCTAGAATCCTCATACAAACACTCCGGAACATTTCCTATCTCATAAAATGATCTCCTATATATGAATCTTATTCTCTAGACCATTCCGGATCTCCTCGTGATGTCCCGGATCCATTCCGAGACTCCGAACAACATTCGGTCTCCAACACACATTCCATATCTACTTAAAACAACTTCGAACCTTAAGTGTGTCACCCTACGGTTCGTGAATATGCAGACATGATAGAGACACATCTCCTATCAATAACCATCAGCGGGACCTGGAGATCCATAATGGCTCCCACATACTCAACGATGACTTCGCGATCGATTGAACCACTTACATACGAAACTAATTCCCTTTGTCTCACGATACTATACTTATCCGAGGTTTGATTATCGGTATCTCCATACCTAGTTCTACCTCGTTACTGATAAGTACTCTTTACTCGTTCCGTGATATGTCATCCCTTGTGACCTAGTCACATGCTTGCAAGCTAACTAGATGACATTCCACCGAGAGGGCCCAGAGCATATCTATCCGTCATATGGATGGACAAATCCCAATCTTGGTTCATGAGGTTCAACACATACTTTCAAAATACCCAATGACACTTTTATAACCACCCAGTTACGAAGCGGCCTTTGATGTCATCAAAGTATTCATCCAGTGATGGTGATTAACATAACCTCATGGTCGAAGGAATAGGTTACTATGTGTTTGAAAGCTTACAGCAATACGAACTTAATGACTTGATCTTATGCTACGCTTACTATGGGTGTGTGTGTCCATCACATCATTCTCCTAATGATATGACCTTGTTATTAATCACATCCTAATGTCCATGATCAGGAAACCATAATCATCAATTAATCAACAAGCTAGTTCAACAAGAGGCTTACTAGGGACTCTCTTATGTTTACAAAACACACATGTATTAGTGTTTCCTAATAATACAATTATAGCATGGGATGTAAACATTCATCATAAATACAAAGATATAATAATAACCACTTTTATTATTGCCTCTTGGGCATATCTCCAACATAATGACACTATGCGCACCCTTATGTTCCAGGGTCACATCCCAAATCATCTCTGGGACGAGGCGCTAGCTACTGCCACCTATCTCCTAAACTGCCATCCTAGTACATCCATACAATCCCAAGTTCCATACACACGTCTCCATGGTCGTCCTTCCTCTTACACTGATCTTTGTGTCCACGGTTGTCTTTGTTATCCTAACATCGCATCCACCGCTCCCCACAAGCTCAGTGCATGATCCATGGCATGTGTCTCTCTTGGGTACACCTCAAACCATCGTGGTTATCGCTGCTATAATCCTGTCACCGAAAAAATCTCGTCTCGCGTGACTGTTTTCCCTTTCAGTATTCAACATCGTCGTCCGTGCCTGAGCCACCTGCGCCACGCTGCCTAGACAACCTCTTCGGCACACCGATCGTGCCCCCACCGAGTGCCCCTGCACCGGACCCACGTGCCCGTGCACCGACCTTGAGCGCCCCTGCATCGCTCGCCTCGTCGCCGAATCGCCCCTGCCAGGTCCGCTGTCGCGGCAGAAAATGCGGCGTTTTCTCTGCCACGGTAGGAATTCCGAATGTTTCTCTGCCACGGTAGGAAATCCTGCCGCTTCTCTGTCACGGCAGACCTCTGTCGCGCCACGTGCGCGACCTCGGCAGGCTACTGCTGCTTCGACGCCTCCCTCCAATGGGGAACCCGCCCTTCTACAAACGCGCTCTGGACGCCAAGTGTGTCCCGTGGATAGGCTGAATCTCTCAGCCCTGGACTCTATCATCGACATTGTCCCCACCACTTTTCGCCAGGCGATGCAAGATCCTCAGTGGCGGGCTGCCATGTCCGCTGAGTACCAGGCTCTCGTCGACAAGAACACTTGGTCTCTCGTTCCTCGTCCTCCACGCGCCAACATGGTCACTAGCAAGTGGATCTATCATTAGAAGTTCCACTCCGATGGTACTCTCGCCCGCAACAAGGCGCGATGGGTCGTTCGTGGGTACTCTCAGCGCCCCGGCATCGACTGTGAGGAGACTTTCATCCATGTTCTTCATATTGATATCTCTAGCTCTTGGCCCATCCGGCAACTTGATGTCAAGAATGCGTTCCTTAATGGCTCACTACATGAAGTGGTCTACTGTCACCAGCCTCCTGGATTTGTTGATGAGTCTCGCCTGGATCATGTCTGTCGCCTTCACAAGTCCTTGTACGGCCTGAAGCAGGCTACTCGTGCGTGGTACCACCGGTTTGCCTCGTACATCGCAACCCTGGGATTTGTTGCTTCACGCATGCTCCACGCACGTCTCACTTGGCTCTCGTGAAATGTTTTCTTCGCTACGTCCGTGGTACACTGGAGTTTGGTCTACAGTTCCATGCCTCATCGTCAATCGCCCTCGTGGCCTACTTCGACGCCGACTGGGCCGGCTGCCCGGACTCACGCCACTCCACCTCCAGTTACTGCGTCTACTATGGTGATAGTCTCATCTCCTTGTCCTCCAAGCAAAAGACCACCATGTCCCATTCCTCTGCAGAAGCTGAGTACCGCGTCGTCACTCACACCATCGCCAAGTGCTGTTGGCTCCGCCAGCTGCTCCAAGAACTCCATCATCCCACGAGCTCCACCACTATTGTCTACTCTGACAATGTGTCCGCCATCTACATGTCCTCGAATCTGGTGCAACACAAACGTACCAAGCACATTGAGATTGACATACACTTCGTCCGCGAGAATGTGTCCTTAAGAGAGGTTGGTGTTCTACATGCTCCTTCATCCTACCAATTCGCGGATGTCATGACGAAGGGATTACCGAGTCATCTCTTCCTCGACTTTCGGTCCAGTCTCAACGTCTGAGAACCTCTCGTTGGGACTGCAGGGGGTGTTTGATTGTATATACTCTATTTACAGTAGGACTATATTGTAATTGTACCGGCCTCTAGCCTCCTATAAATATACATGGAACCCCACGGTTTACGTGTGTCGCTTCCCCCCAAACCCTTCTATAGTTAAAGCGGAACCCAGCAACACACAAGACAGGAGACACATCATTGCAGAGAGAAAATTAAACGAGTTTGCTGCGTGTACGGCCGATGTACTGTAATCCCATCATCATACAAGTACTTGATGCAAAAGTATCATATGTGTAACAACTTTCGAAAGAATATACAAAGCATTTCCCAAAATTAAGTACTCCAAGGTCTGATGGTATACTTGTTTCTAGAAAAAGTTAGTTACCACAGCTTAACCAAGGTGAAATACAAAGAATTCACTCGATGCGGTCTTCGTGTAGTGGAGTAGGAACCATCATGGACGACCAGGTCCTGCTGTTGGTTATTGATGCGAAGATCTTTGGAGTCATATCTACTTACTACAACCCCTGAATGGGTCACATGATTAAGGATTTACCGGTCAAAAATTTGGGTTAGTCACTTCCAAGGTATGAAGCTGAGACAAATGTCCAGAATAAGTTCCAGACATACCGCAACATTTATATGATTCATTGAAATTTTTTTGAGAGTAAACTAAATGGTTCCAGTGACATAACCTTACTTAGGAAGTTGGTTCCAAAGATATCATAATACTTTTAGAGTATCGTAAAAATTATTTCAAGATGAATCAAAATGGCCAAGAGTATCTGGACACGTTCTACAAAATATATAGGTTCGATTACATATGATATACCAGCCTTTATTTAAAATTAACCAGAGAGGGAGAAAGACCGCAAGATTTTCCCATGTGTGTGTGGGTGGGCGGGGGGGGGGGGGGAGGGGGTAACCCGGAGGTGCAACCCCGAAGAGGGGTGGTGCATGGCCCACAATTGACCAACATGGGCTAGCACATGGCCCACTTTGGGTTGCACCAAACCTTCCAATAATGCTTGGAGTGATTTTAGAAAAGGTCGATCATATCCTCAAGGTATGTGAATATCTTGCTTGATAATCAAGATATGATATCTTGCAAAAAGGGAAGGGGATGATGTCCAATTATAGTGGGTGATGAGTGCATTTTTGCAGCATATTTACTTTACAACTTTGTATAAGTAGTTATAAGATTTTGATATTTTACTGCGCTCGCGCATCTTTTGCGCTTGTTTTCACTAGGATCCGAAATCAAAGATGTTGATGGACAATGAAATTAAAGCTATCAATTTTGGGTACAAATCTTATAATTTAAGGCCATTAAAGACTTCGATAAAATTATCTATGCAATTGGTAGAAGATCCAAAGATAACGCAATTCGCAGGAGGCATCTAGTAACTTTAACAAGCACTAGTATGGGTTGGGCCTGTCCGTACTGCCAGCACATACCGTGTGCTCGCGACTCAGTCTTCTCAAATATTTCTGCCCATGCAAACATATCTGAGATCCATTTTTAGAGACGCTAGAACTCGTAGAAACAACACCTCAAGAAGGGATCTGAAGGAAAACTAGCATAAGGGTGCCACTCATCACTGTTGATGAAGATCCTTGAAGGCCTAGGCATGCTCTCCATCGTCAACCACTGCTTCACCATCATCATCACCATCCCCTATGTTTTGTATTATGTTCATCATGGTTTTATCTCTAAACCCTATTTTGGATTTGCACAAGTATTCATCCATCCATTTGTATTTCATTCATATTGCCATGATGATGTTGATTGTCTCCATCTGTGAATAGTTTCCGTCGTTCTTAGAAAGGTGGACAAACCCTAGTAAACATTATGTGTTGAAATAAAGATGATCTATAACTTAGGTTTATGATGTATGTATTAATTAATTATCTTGATGTTATGTGAATATACACCACATAAAATTGTCGTTGGGACTACAGAGGGAATCACCATTGGGTATGTGGTGGTGCTCACGGTGTTAAGTCATATGACACACAAGATCGTCATCCATGTGGTAAATGGGATAAGAGGGCACTCACAAAGCTTGTCCATAATCATGGGGTTAACCCTTAATTGATGAGGTTCAGGGTGGCTGGCATGTAATCACAATTCTGGGTACGAGGGGTGAAATATCAGAAGGCTAGTATGTGATAATCCAATTTGGATCTTCTCCCATACAAACACATAAAAAATACATAGATTTATCCTAATCATGATTAATATATTTGCTAGTGGTGGGTCCAACACTCCTTGAAAACGTTTTAGCCCTATTATTCTTTTCACACACACTCCATTACTCTCGATACTCTATAGAAATCAAACATAAAATTTAGTACCCTTTGGTTGATAGTAAGACAACTATATTCGATATTACAAAGGAGAACCGCATGGGAATCACATCATAAAAAAGTAAAACATTACATTACATCTAAAATAAGCTGATGAGTAACATAGTTATTGTATACACATATAGCTCTATTTGTAGTTTAGGCACATAGTTTGTGCTTAATGATATATAAATAGTAACAACAGCCAATCATTCACGACATCAATTCTTTGAGGGTATCGTTATTGTCGGAGTCGCTGATAGATCCAAGTATTGACATTTTTCATCGATGATTTTCCATTAGTTTTCACCGGGTTTCGTCGGTTTTATAATTTTATCTTTCTACTGACAATAACATTGCAAATTAGCGAAACCGTGGTTTCTTATGTTGGTTTTCAGGTATTGAACACTTTTGGAAGATTTGAGAGCATTTTTGAGGTAATTACATCTGATTGATCAAATCCCCAGGTGAAGCCCCTCTCATTAGAGGCGTACAGAGACCATAACGAGCACTGGTATGGTCGGGGGCCGTCCGTACGGCCCGCTCGTACCACCTTCCGCAGTACAAGCAACTTTCGTGAAGGAGGGATGACGAAAATATGAACACGGTCGCTGCAAACAACTCCAGAATAGAGGAGATCAGATCTTAAGAAGGAGAAGAATACCCTCTCATCCTTCGACGATCCCTAACCTCTCAATGTTCCACTCCACCATCATCCTCACTTCTACTAAGAGAGATAGATAGCGAGAGATTCACACTTGTAAGATTAGGGTTTGAACCTTTGATCAACCTTGGTTTGTATTTGATTTGATCTTCGACCTGTATTGTGGCTTGCTACGGTAAAGTTGAGATGATTTCTATTTGCAATTATCATGCCTTTGATCTGTCTTTCTCTCATTTTTTTAGTAAATCCCCATAGGCGTGGGAGATGTAGGGGATTAGTAAGATATGTTGTGCCTCCTTTATTTCCATCCATTTGTGATTGTTGTCATGATTATGATACGGTGAGAATGAATATCTATGTTTGTCTAATGCTTATTGTCTAATTTAAGGGCCCGGATAACATGATCCCGAGATATCATAGGTATGAACTGGTTTACTAGCGAATCATTGACCCCCCGAGTGACACAGCCGATATCCAAGAGGAGATAGTACAACTCAAGGGTAACAAGGAACCACCAAGCATAAAGCCTTGATCTAGTCGAAATACCCTAAGTAATGTGTTGGCCATTGATGTGGTAACAAGCAGATGGATCATTGCGATTTGGAGGAATCTACCAAGAGGACTCACAGTCAGTATATGGGTTGCTTACACCTCCAAGTTATCCACGGCGCCCACCAAGACCGCCAAATGAAGTGACCCCTTTGCAAGAAACTCAGAGTCCTGCATATCCTGATGCTCAAGGCAAGAACGTAGCAGCCCAAATCGATATGGCATCACTCCATGGCAGGAAGACAGCAGTCCAAGACGAGCAGATAGCTGCCCCAGTGATAAGTGCATATTTGCATCATGTTTTATATTATTATTTTGCATTGTAGATGAAGGATCTTGGTATTTTACGACGCTCGCACGCATATTTTATGTATGTTTTCACCAGGATCAGGACAAATGATGGATACAATGGACACAATTCTTGGAGTAGTTGTATTAGGGAAAGGAGTCAAAAACAACGTAAAATGCTTATTTGGGAAATATGAATAACACCAGAAGAAAACCCGAAGCAATCAAGGCATACATACGGTTCAACGACCAACTATACGACCGGAATACTTTTTCTGGCCGTATAGTTCTGGTCGTATAGTTGGCGCTGCCACCGTCTCCTCAAATATTTTCACCCCGTGCAACTAGATCGGAGAGACGACATACAAAAAACCCAGAAATCTCCGAAACCTCACCTCTGAAAGGCAGTTGGAGGCGGAATTTGGCCAAGGGATCCATCTTCACCCTACGTAGATCTGGGAGGCCAAGGCATCGATCTCCATATTCATCACCCGCTGCACCACCATCATCTCCATCCATCCCATCCTCACCCCATCTAGATCTTGTTGTAATTTCCGTACTCGTTGTGGATTTATACAAGAACTATTCATTTACAATTGTTTCCATTACCATTGTCATGATGTTGATTGCCTCCATGTCTGAGTAGACCTCTAGTTCTTGGGGAGATGGAGAAACCCTAGCATATGATTGAGATGAGATAGAGATTATTATGTTATATATCATTATGTGTATGTGTTGATTATCTTCATCTTGATGTTGGGAGTTGTGCACCTTCTTAATATTTGCCTCTTATGGGTACTTGACGAAGGGGATTACTTGTTGGTAGATGGAGGGATGATAGCGCTTACTGTGACTATAAAGCTCTTGTCTTCTTTACGTTCTAACTTGGGAAACCAAAGAGAACTCATAAAGCCATGTCCATGCCACAGGAGAAATCCCTTAATAGCGGGATAATACGATTGATGTCGTTTATCTATCAGCTGTGGTTATGAAGGACGATATGAGCAGTGGTTACTGCCTATTTTTCCATATATGGAGCTCCTCCCACATACATACATATTATGAGAATATTTGTTATAATAATCTTGATTGCTTAGTCTAAATTTATAGCAGTGTATCCACCACTCCCTGAGAACGTCTTTCCCTATTGAAGTTCCAAGTTCTTTTACGCACGCGATTCTTACTTTCTGCATTAAGTTTTACTTTACTTTAAATTGCTTCATTCAACCAAAATACAAAAACAACTCTACTTTTCTTACATCTTAAATTAATTCCTTAAGTACTTTGTTTAGTTTTAGTTAAAAGTATTTTAGTCTTTCACCTACTGGTCCCTGTGGGATCGATATCTTTATTACGAAAATAGCTACAAACGATCCGTGCACTTGTAGTCATCACCCAGGCAAGCAACCAACTCCCCAAGGAAAGCACGTTATATTGTTTGAATCGCACTTATTATATGGTAGAACACTAACTCCACATTATATGTTTGTAGATGATTTTGGCCATCATCCTTCTGAAGACAATGTTACACATGATGATCCTCAAATTGTCTTGAGGGAAAAACATGGGGAAGTAGCTTGATAAGATGTCCAAAGGAGGAAAGCTTCCATTTGTTATTCCTCCAGGAAGAACTATTGCTTCCAAGTTCGCCACTGAGTGTGCAAAAATAGTCGGGATTGGTACTATCTTCCCCCGCTAGAAAGAGTACAAGGAGAGGCCGGATGAAGAGGAAAGTTCTACGATAGAGTTTCCGTATGTTCTTTGACTCAACTGCCATGTTCTTCTCATTATTGCTCATGCAATGGCTGATGCGTGATGTTTTATTTCAGCAAAAGTTTGTCATGGCTGCATCACGACCAGAGGTGAAGGTTTCTTGCAACCAGCAGTTAATGAGGTACACAAGAGTTCAAAGGCATCTCCAGAAGAAGCAGTTTTGACCCCTTCCCACTGAATGAAGTAACAAGGATATCTCATGTTGAACACATGAACAATGCAGAGTGGTGCAAGCTTGTTGATTCTTGTCTACTCAACTTCCCCCTGTTAGTGTTTAACCATGACTGCTTCTTATACTCTATGCTCTCTTTTTGTGTATACTCGTTGTTTAATAAACAGGCATACCGGAAATAAACAACCTTATTGCAGTGATATGTTTTTCTATGATAGCCGGGCCTTCTCCCATCATAGTGTGAAAAAAGCAACAGTAAGCCCTCTAGAATACTTTTCATCTTCCAAAATTTCAATGCCATATTTGTCTATGAAATGAGTATGATCCACTTGTAATTTTATGGCTATTTTTCTAATGTTCAATTCAATTCCTAAAACTCATAAGCAACCATGGAAAGCAAGATGGCGCCTAATGCTATAGAAGATATCACTGAGGCTGAACAACCTCCTTCCATCGACGTTGTGCACTATGCGTTGTCGCAGGACATCAATGTCCATTCTTCAAGACCAACCAAGACTCTCCTTCAAGAGCAACTCGTGGCTCATAGAGCAGGGAATACAATATTGTGCAGCGCCATTGTGGGGTTGCAGACGAAGAAACCAGATGGCGAGGCAGAATCCCTGAAGGAAACACAGGAAGTGTGGAAGAAACTATAACAGGTCCATCTTTGTCATCTTCGTATAATTCAATACACTCTTTGTCCATGAAGATGCATGCACCCCTCTGCCCGCTGCTATTCCTCTTCGTCTTCCTCGCGACCGCGCCACCGCCAGCACTGCCAAAAAGCAGCGTCGCCGCCACACTTCTCCGTTGCGCCTTTGCGTCACCGTCACTGCGACGCAAATCTCCCGCTACGGGTCCTCGTCAATCCAGGCCACTGTCCCCCGCCGCCTCTAGTGCCGGCGAGGGCTTCGAGGAGCAGATGGCGGAAGAAGAACTCGCCATTGCTGAGCAAGAGATGGAGGAGGACGCCGCTGCTGCGGACCGCGGTGCATGGGCTGGCTCCTTGGTCTGTCAGGACGATCTGGACTGGCTCTACCGGACCAGACGCATCCCCGCCGGCGTCGCCGCTCGCCTCGCCTCCGCCGAGCTAGCTCCTTCACCCAATCCCGGGGAGTTCGTTGTGTTCCTGTCTCACTTTCAACGGGGCTTCGGACTCCCGGTGAGGGATTTCTTGCATGATTGGCTCAGTACCTACCATCTCTAGCCGCACCATCTTCCAGCCAATGCCATTACTT
Organism: Avena eriantha; assembly: GCA_910589775.1. NCBI lineage: Eukaryota > Viridiplantae > Streptophyta > Magnoliopsida > Poales > Poaceae > Avena > Avena eriantha. Next base: position 102,760,848 of record OU342743.1, on the reverse strand, counting down.
CTCTCTCTGCCTTCGCTTCTACAATCGAGGGCTACGCCGGATTATGGCCCACGAAGGAGCTGTGGATCTGGTTTTTCGCCCTTCGTCGCAACGTTATTACCGACATCCACACTGATCCAGAGGACAAGCGGCTTACTCAGTTCGGAGCGGCCTCCATCTCACCCCGGAGGTTCTCTGTTTTCCCCCGGGTCATAGGGCTAGAATCCTGCAAAGGGTGGGCCCGGACGTTCTTTTACGTCCGGAATACGGGCACTGAAGATTTGATCCAGGTCCGCCGAACACGGATCTGTGGGACGCCGTTCCCAGGAAACCTACGGCCCTGGCAAACCAAGTGAACAAAAGGTTCGCGGAGCTGAAGGAGCTCGGGTTGCGCAACGAGGATGCAATGATCACTTTCGTGCGCAACCGAATCTCCCCTCTCCAGAAGCGCACCCACAAGGTGTGCCATATGAGCTACGGCCGCGATCCCAACCGGACTTCATCTTTCGAACTGAACAACACAAAGATCTTTCGCCGGGTTAAGGCTCTCTTCACCACTCACAAGGACTTCTCCTCTTACTGGACTTGGGGGATTGAGCATTTCTGTCGGGACCGGCTTCCTCCCGTGGTAAGTTTCATGCTGCAAACTTACCCCGGACTAATCACGTGTCTGTTATTGTTGCATTTTTGACTCGTTTGTTTATTCTTTTCCTCAGCTATTCCTTCAGCAGACGCTCGAGGACGGCACCGATCCGACCCTTAAGTGGGCACCGGACCGGGTGACTTTGGACGTGGAGGAGCTGGACCAAGAGATGTTTCTCCCCATGACCGACGCCACGAAATGACCCACAGTTAACTTCTCTTCTGCTAGAGATTGGCCTGATGATGAAGATTACTCGGATATCGAGATAATTGAACCCTTTGAGGCTGTCCCCCTTTCTTTTGCTTTTCTGCCATCAGCTCACGCCGGTGGTCATATCCACGAGGATCCTCCCCTCGCTACGGACGAGCCAGTTCCGGTGGCGTCGAAGAAAAAGTGTGGGGCTGCCTCAAGCTCTTCCTCCGGACCTTCCCAGCCCATTAAAAGGCGAAAGAAGGCCCCAGCACGAAGGGCTCGGAAACCCAGAGCAGCCGAAACCTCGGATGCGTAAGTCCTTCTTTCTTCTGTTACTCGTTCTTCCTTACTTCGTCGTAATTTTTCTTCTGACGCGACTTGATTTCACAAGGCTCCGGTGGAGGTCCCTCAAAGTGGATCCAGTATCTCATCACCTCTCCGGGCTAGCCCTTCGCCGCGTCGTGACGATGAGTCACGTCCGCTGAGCCCTTTTCTGGAGAGCTCTGCGGCCGCTCCGGGTCATCCTGGAGTGGGGGGAACCGGCCCGGCCGGAGCAACGACATCCACCACCACGGCAACGCCACAACTAGCACCCACTAAGGCTACCTCGACTTCAGCATCCGTTCCAGTACCAACAGCCAAACCCGCACCATCTCCAACTCCGGCATCAGCACCCACTCCGGCTGCGAAAACATCAGCGCCGGCACCAAGTCTAGCAACGAGAATACCAGCGCCCAGTTCCTCTGCATCTTCCGAGTCCTCTCAACCTTGGCAGGGAAAAACCGTTGCCACGGCTTCTTCTTCCTAGCAAGCTAAGGGCAAGAAGATTCAAGACGCTGCCAAGCCCAGCGCTGCCGAGCCTGGGCAACGCACCCTTGAGTCCATTCTCCCCAAGAAGACATCAGCGGCAAAGGACACGCCTGCCGAGCCAACCGAAGCCCAGCAGTTGGTTCTGCACACCAGCCCCACCCTTGCCTTGGTGGAGAGGAAGGAAGCACATACTAAGGGTTTGGTGACGCCTCATATGCCCACAGGTGAACGGTACCCCCCGAGCCTGATGGAGTTTGTCATGAACTGGAACAAGGCCGAGGTAGTCCATGAATCTGATCAGGTGAATACCGCCGCCATTAACCTCGCTGGACGAATGATGGAGGTACGTCGTTTCTCCTTTGAGGGAGTAACTTGTTACTCGGCCGGATGCTCTTTTATAGAACTAGCGTAGCTCCATGATAACTTCAAACATGCACACACCTAGAGCTGGGTTAAGTTCCACTTGGCCCGGATTTTAGTACACTTCGAACATGCACACACTTAGAGCTGGGTTAAGTTCCATTTGGCCCGGATTTTAGTACACTTCGAACATGCACATACCTAGAGCCGGGTTAAGTTCCACTTGGCCCGGATTTTAGTACACTTCGAACATGCACACCTCTAGAGCAGGGTTAAGTTCCACTTGGCCCGGATTTTAGTACACATCGAACATGCACACACCTAGAGCCGGCTTAAGTTCCACTTGGCCCGGATTTTAGTACACTTTGAACATGCACACACCTAGAGCCGGGTTAAGTTCCACTTGGCCCGAATTTTAGTACACTTTGAAAGTTGACTTAAGTTTCTATATCTCTTTTAGGTGACCACCAACCGCCGAAGTGCTGAATTCCAGCGCTTGTTGGATACGCACAAAAATCTTCGCACGAAACAGGCTACACTCATCGCTGAGTACGAGAAAAGGGGTAAATTTCTTTCTTTAACGCTCCTTCATTTCCCTTCCACTTCCTTTGCCGAACTGATCTGATTGTTCGGTTTTCGCAGCTGGGGTGGAAGCTGAAAACAAAATAATGCGGAAGAACTTGGAGCAGATCAAGGGTATGTCCTTCTTGTCTGTTTTTACTCTGCTTTTCATCATCTTACCTCCTTGGCTCGGCAAACATTCATACCTCGGCTCTGCCGGGCCAACACACGGTTTCAGCATTTCTTGAAGAAAGTGTGCATGTGCCTAACATGATGCTGCATTTTCTCGAACAAGCAGGACGCACCAAGCCGAGTTGAAGAAGAAACATGATGAGCTCGCCCTCCTCCGGTCCAAAGACGACGAGATAGCCAAGCTCAAAGCTGAAATGGCTAAGATGAAGGCGCAGCACCAAACTGAGCTGAAAAGGGTTGGCCAGGACTACACCGAAGAACGCGAGCGCCTCACACTCCAAAGTGCTAAGGACCGTGAGCTTCTTCAGGAAGAGGCGTGATGCCTGCATCACGGAGTTGTCCCGGATTCACAGTCACATCTCACGTAACTTCTTTTTCTTTATCCGTCTTATTTCTCCGGGTTACTTTATATGCCTTGTTTTCTCAACTTTGTCCTTTGCCTTGTTTCCCAGGCCACTTTCCAGAGGGTACTGCCATTGCAAGTGCTGCTGTCGCCAACTTCCGCCGAGAAAGGGGTACTCCGGTCGCTGCTGAGGGTGAGAGCATTCCCTTTGACATGGAGGACCTGTTGGTCAGCCTGTCATCTCGCGTGGAAATCATCAAGAACTACGGCAAGGACCTCCTCGATGTTTCAGTCCGGGTCTTCAACGCCTTCTGGCCCGCCGATGATGCTCTAGAGAGAGTCACACAGCTCGCTGAAAGACTGTCGGAAATTGAGACCCAGCTCGACCTCTGGCGAGAATCCGCTGGACGCGCGGCAGCCGATACCGTCCTTCACCACATTTTGACATGGTACGAAAAGATAGATCTCAGCCTCCTCACACGCCTGCGCACCGGATCCAAATGGACATATGACCCAGAGTGGGTAGCTCGGCGCCAGGCTTGCGCCCACAGCCTCATCGAATATGCCCCCATTCATGAATGGACTGAGGGTCCGAGCTTCCTGGAAGCCGCAGGTGAAGAGGAAGTCGAGAACATTGAAGATGGCTTGGGTGAAGACGAGGAGGACACTGCCTCGGATATCGAAGAGGGCGACGATGATGCCGAACTTCCTCCTGCTGCTCCCTAAGTAAAAACACTTGAAAATTCATGAGATCCCCGATATGCCGGGTGGAACTGTATTCCAAACACATCTGATATTTTGCTATGGAGTACTTATGCCGGATTTAACTTGGGCGTGGTCCCAGAGTTTCTTTTTCTTGTTCGTTCAATCTTTTGGGTCAGATTGTGTCTACCTTGATTCGGTTTTACAACTTACGAATCCGAGCTTGAAAATTTATCTTAACAATACTGGGAAACTTTTAGACCTAGCTCACAAATAAAACGGCACAATAACTTGAAAATAAATACAGGGTTAGTCCAAAAACAAACGTCGGCTCGAATAAATTCTTTTCCTTAGTCGCTTTTCAGGTGCTAAGCAATTCCAAACTTGTTCTCTTGCTTGCCATGAAGCTAATTCTTGTTGGACAGCAGCAAGTCGAAGAGTCGGTTTTTTGGTGCTCACACACTACTAATCCGAGCTAAGTAGAATAACTTACTCCAGCTAACACGCATAAAATAACAAACATTATTAAGGCAGTCCCCGAGTCACTGTTCGAGGTGCCAACATTTCATTGATAAGCTCATTGCCGACATACATACCGACATATGAGATAACCCGGATACATTCACTTCTTAGCTAGGTGTAGAAAGGCCGAAGTAGAGCTATGTTCCATGGTCGCTTGGATTCCTCTTCGGACCTGTCCGCCTTGTTCTTTTCCTGTGGCTTTGCATCTATAAGAGAGTAAGAATCATTGTGCAATGCTTTGCTCACGATGAACGGCCCTTCCCATGGGGGGATAGTTTATGCATTCCAGTAGTACGTTGTACCAACCGGAGCACCAGATCGCCATCCTGGAAGACCCAGGGGCACACTTTCCGGCTATGGTAGCGTCGGAGATTTTGCTGATATATGGCAGATCTGGACAATGCCAGTTCTCTCGCTTCTTCCAGCAGATCAACATCATTTTGCCGGGCTTCTTGCACTTCGGCTTCTGTGTATTGGGTGACCCTAGGCGAATCATGCTCTATGTCGGCTGGTAATACAGCTTCTGCCCCATATACCAGAAAAAACGGCGTATAGCCTGTTGATCGATTTGGAGTTGTTCTTAAACTCCACAGTACCGCTGGTAGTTCTTCTATCCAGCACCCCACTGATCTTTGCAGCGGCTCAATGAGCCGGGGTTTTATCCCGGATAATACTAATCCGTTGGATCTTTCCACTTGCCCGTTCGATGCGGGGTGGGCTACCGAAGCTACGTCAAGCCGGATCTTCTTATCCCGGCAGAAACGAGCAAATGCTCCTTCCGCAAAATTTGTGCCATTATCAGTTATGATACTGTGTGGATAACCGTACCTCAAGATGATATCTTTGAGAAACGTTACGGCCGTAGCTCCATCCCATTTTCTTATACGCTTTACCTCGATCCACTTCGTAAACTTGTCCACCACTACCAAAATGTGAGTCATATTTCCCCTTGCTGGTTTGAACGGGCCAACCATATCCAAGCACCATACGGCAAATGGCCAAGTTATTGGGATGGTCTTGAGTTCCGACATTGGCATATGTGTCTTGGTTGCGTACCTCTGACAACCATTACATTTTCTCACCAGATCTTCTGGCCAGTAGAATCCGTGTCGGAAAGCCTTTGCTACCAAGGCTCGGGATGAGGCGTGATGCCCGCATTCCCCCTGATGTATATCTCGGATGATTTCAAGCCCTTCTTCCGGGTCAACACATCGCTGGAGGACATTGGTCACGCTTCTTTTGTATAACTCGGAATTGATGATCGTGTAGGCCTTTGCCCTCCTCTGTGTTTGCCTGGACAGCACCTCCTCAGTGGGTAACGTTCCATTTTTAGGAATTGAAATATAGGCAGTGCCCAAGCCGGTATTTCAAACGTACCCTGTTGAGTAGTCCCTGGGTCTTGCGAAGCAGTCCCCGGGTTTGGCGAGGCAGTCCCCGGGTTTTGCGCACCACTTCCCGTGTCAATGTCCATGGGCACAGCTCTGGATTCTGTGTCCTCTGGGACGTAGATTGACTCGGATTCTGGGAATGGCCTGATGGATGGTTTCTTGAGGTGCTCTAATGCTACACCCGGTGGAATTGCTTGTCTGGTTGACCTGAGCTTCGACAGCATGTCGGCAGCCTCATTTTCCACCCGGGGTACATGATGAAATCCGCATCCCTCAAAGTAACCAGAAATCTTCTGCACATGAAATCTATATAGTGCCATGTTTGGATCAAGGGCGTCCCACACTCCGGACACTTGCTGCACCACCAAATCCGAGTCACCAAAGCATATGATCCGACGTATACCAATTTCTTTTGCTACCTTGAGCCCATGCACAAGTGCTTCATACTCAGCGACATTGTTTGATGCGGTGAAGTGGATCTGCAGCACATATTTCAACTGGTCCTTCTTTGGCGACGTGAGTACAACTCCAGCACCTAGCCCGGTTTTGGTTTTTGATCCGTCAAAGTGCATTCGCCAATAGTTCGGATCAGGAAGCGGTGGTTCGTACTGTACCTCGGCCCAGTCCACGAAAAAGTCCGCCACAGCCTGAGACTTGATGGCTTGTCCCCGGTCATATTGCGGAGCATAAGGAGCTAGCTCAATTGCTCATTTTGCAATTCTGCCGCTTACATCCTTGTTACTCATTATCTCGGATATGGGGGCCTCACATATGACCCGGATGGGATGCTCCTTAAAGTAGTGCTTCAGTTTCTTGGCGGCCATGTACACGCCATACGCCACTTTTTGATAATGTGGGTAGTTCTGCTTTGAGGTTGACAACGCTTCACTCAAGTAATACACCGGCCTTTGCACCGACTTACCTTCCTCATCGCGCTCCACCACTATCACTGCACTTACAACTCGGTTGGTTGCGGCTATATAGAGCAACATTGGATCCTTTGATAGTGGTGAGGCTAGCACTGGTGCCGTGGCTAACATTTTCTTTAGATGAGTAAAGGCTTCATCAGCCTGTGGTGTCCAAATGAACTTATCCGACTTTTTCATGAGTTAGTAAAGAGGCAAAGCATTTTCTCCCAACAGACATATAAACCGACTTAATGAGGCCAGGCAACCTGTGAACTTCTGGACATCGTTAAGACACTTCGGCAGTTCCGTTCGTTCAATGGCCCGGATTTTGGTTGGATTAACTTTGATACCTCGGCTGGAGACTAGAAAACCGAGCAATTTTCCAGCTGGGACACCGAAGGTGGATTTTTCCGGGTTAAGTTTCATCCGGAACCTTCTTCGGTTCGCAAACGTTTGCCTGATATCGTCAAGGAGCGTTTTGCTTTCCTTGGTCTTGATAACCACATCATCCACGTATACCTGTACATTTTGACCTATTTGGTCGTGCAAACATTTTTGCATACATCTCTGGTACGTTGCCCCTGCATTACGTAAACCAAACGGCATGGTGCGATAGCAATAAGCCCCATACGGGGTAATAAACACAGTCTTTATTTGATCATCCGGATTCAGAGGTATCTGGTGGAAACCAGAATAAGCATCAATGAATGACAACAGTTCGCATCCAGCAGTTGAGTCTATGACCTGATCTATTCTTGGCAGCGGAAATGGGTCTTTTGGACACGCCTTGTTCAGGTTCGTGTAATCGATACACATACGCCAAACCACTGCCACGTTCGGGTCATCCTTCTTCTTTTCCACCAGCATCGAATTAGACAGCCAATCCGGATAAAGAACCTCCATGATAAATCCTTCAGCTAGCAACCGAGCTATCTCATCCCCTAATGACTTTCCTCCTATCTTCGGCGAAGCGGCGGAGAGGTTGCTTCACCGGCTTAGCTCCGGGGCTCACATTCAAAGAGTGCTCGGCCAACTCCCTCGAAACACCTTGCAAGTCATGTGTGGACCAAGTAAAAATGTCCCGATCCTCACGGAGGAAGTTGACGAGCTCGCTTTCCTATTTATCGCTTAGCCCGGCACCAATTGTTACGGTGCGCTCTCGGAACATGTCATCAACGGGAACCTTCTTGGTATCTTTCGTGGCCTGGAAGGAGACAGTTCCATGCGGGTTACTCAGCGCCGGCATATACTGCTGCGCGGACTGAGCCAATGCTGCCACCTCTTGAATTTTCCATTTTTCCTGCGTGATCACAAGTGACTCGGCTAAGTTTGATCCGGCCGACACACACTCCATGGAACGTCGGAAGTCCCCAGCAATGGTAATCACTCTGTTTGGTACGAGCAATTTCATCTTCAAGTAGCTGATATGGCAACTTGCCATGAATTTGTTCAGCGCTGGCCTTCCGAGTAATGCATGATACGCGCTTTCTAAGTTCACCACTTCGAACTCCAGATTTTCGGTTCGGCAATTGTCTCTCGTGCCGAACAAGACGTCGACCCGGACCTTACCTATGGGCTCGCACGAAATGCCGGGCACAATGCCATGGAAAGTTGTCCTCGTGGCCTGATCGAGCTAGCTGATCAAGGGAAAGATCGAGCTAGCTGATCAACAACCAGAACCTATCCCGGAGCTGAGGAGCCTATGGTCTAGCCAGGACGCAGACTCACGTCATTTTCGAGAGAGCATCCGATTCTTCAACGGCCACTTCTCCTTCACGACCCTTGGTGTCAGCCTCGATAACGACTGCACAAACATGAGGTCCGGAGTCTACACATTCCGGGCGCAAGGCTCATTGTACCACAATGTGCATTCGTTCGGGCCAAATTCAAAGCCGGAACACCTACAATTATACTTCTATGACGATGATCCAAACATGATCCATCGTAAGGAAGCCACCAAAGAACTCGACCAAGAGGTCGTCCGTAAAGTTGCAGACATACTGAGAGGAAACCCTTACTCCAAGCATTTTAGGTGTTTGGGTGCCCACAAGGACAACCTCGAGGACTATCGTATAGAACTAAACATTGATCAAAAGAAAGACCAATGGACATTCAATCTACCGGCATCGTCTGAGGTGGCTGCAATCTGGGTCGAGGGCAGCGACCTGGTAAATAGGTTCAAGCGTAGCATTAACCTCTACGGTAACAACACGAGAGGCATAGTATACATGCAACACAAGGATACTATGACCCACTCTCGTACCCACTCTTCTTCCCAAAGGGGGAGCTCGGTTGGCATCCAAAAATCCCTAAACATAATGTGCCTTGGTTCCTGGCGTAACTACCAAGAGCGAGAAGCGACGATGATCCAGATCCGCCTATTCAAGATAATTCTGCACTTATTATCTATATAATTCTCGGATGTTGCCTAACCTTCTTTTTTTCTTTCATTCACGCAGAGGGAGGTGGCAATTTATGAGTATCCGTTAGGGACTACTACTGTTACCGACTACAGACACGCCCTACTATATTCAACCCCATACTACATGGAGGGCATCTATTCCAACAGTTTGTGGTCGAGATGTACATAAAGATCGAGGGATGCAGGTTGAATTGGGTCAGGAGACACCAGTCGGAGATACGCAATGATCTATATAAAGGCATTATGGATAGCATCACAGCTGGAGAGACTCAAGCAAGCGTAGTTGGCACAAGGATCGTTCTACCCTCCACATTCAAGGGGGGTTTCCGAGACATGAAACAGAGACATATGGATGCCATGGCGTTGGTACAAACATATGGAAAGCCTAACAACTTCCTGACGATGACCTGCAACCCAAACTGGCAGGAGATACAAGATGCGCTGCTTCCGGGACAAACCGCACAAGACCGACCAGACATTGTGGTCCGAGTGTTTAGGGCCAAGCTGGAGACTATGAAAGAGATTCTAACCAAGAAGCATATCCTAGGCGTTGTGAAGGCATACGTTTACGTGGTCGAGTTCCAAAAGAGGGGTCTCCCACATGCCCATTTCCTGTTGATCATGGATTCAAGATATAAGATCCTTGTGCCAGAGCAATACGACCATGTCATATCCGCCGAACTCCCGGACAAGAATAAGTACCCGGAGCTATACACCATGGTCGTGAAGCATATGATGCACGGCCCATGCGGTTTCCTCAAGCCAAACAATGTGTGCATGAAAAACGGGTCGTGCAAGTGTAGGTACCCACGAACATTCAACGAGACCACCGTACAGAGGAAGGACTCATATGCAGTCTATCAGAGACGGAAGGATGGCTGTTGCGCGAAGGTCCGCGGTCAGATGCTGGACAATAGATGGGTTGTGCCTTACAACCCCTACCTCTTGCGGATGTTTGACTGCCACATCAACATGGAGGTGTGTTCTAGCATAAAGGCCGTCAAGTACCTATATAAGTACATATACAAGGGCCACGATCAGACTTCGTTCAATATCGAGACGCCCGATGACAAAGGTAACATAGACGAGATCAAGAGATATGTTGAAGCAAGGTGGATTACTCCACCAGAGGCCATGTGGAGGATATTTGGCTTCAAGCTCTGTGAAAACCACCCAGCGGTCTTACAGCTCCCGCTTCATCTCCCAGATATGCAAAGGGTCACGTTCAAAGCGGGAGACAACCTGAACGACGGTGCCGCCAGGGATAGCACATCCATGCTGATAGAATATTTCAAAGCTAATGAAAACTATGTGTGGGCTCGAGATATTCTTTACAAAGATTTCCCGGGGAGGTTCACGTGGCAAATTACAGAAAAGTACTGGAAGATAAGAACCAGGGATCACCAAGTAGGACGAATCGTGACAGCCCATCCTGCCGAGGGCGAGAGGTACTTTCTACGGGTGCTTCTAAACCACATACCTGGCTCGAAGTCCTTCGAAGAACTGAAAACTGTGGATGGTGTGCTATGTGATACATTTCGTGAGGCCACGGAGAGGAGAGGCCTCATCGAGGCCGACAACACACCCGACGAGTGTCTTACTGAGTCAGAGAAGTTCGCCATGTCAGCCTCACTCAGGAGGCTCTTTGCAACAATCTTGGTATTCTTTGAGCCTGGGGATGTGCGCGGTCTTTGGGATAGGCACCTTGAGGCAATGTCTGACGACTATAGACGGGAATACACATGTCCAAAAGCTGTGGAGCAAAAGGTGTTGCTTGATATCAGGGGCATGCTGCAGTCCATGGGCAAAGACATAAAGTTGTTCCCTCTCCCAGACATCGATGATACGTACGACAACACAGAAGGGAGGCTAGGGAGGTCATCGAGGAAATGAATATCATGGTAGATAAGGAAGACGAAACACTGGCGGAATTTCTAGCAACGGCTTGCCTACGACGAGATACTTGCAGCAGTCGATGGCGGTAATGGGGGCGTATTCTTCGTCGATGGTCCGGGAGGAACCGGAAAGACATACCTTTATAGAGCACTGCTCACTAGGGTTAGAGGAGATAAAAAAATCGCGGTGGCCACAACGACATCAGGTGTCGCCGCTTCCATCATGCCAGGAGGAAGAACAGCACACTCGAGGTTCAAAATCCCGCTAAACCTTGAAGAAGGGGCATCGTGCAGCTTCACTAAGCAGAGTGGGACAGCCAAGCTACTAAGGGTGGCTTCGCTCATACTATGGGACGAGGCAACCATGACAAAACGACAAGCGATTGAAGCGTTGGACAGAAGCATGCGTGACATAATGGGCTGTTGGGACAAACCTTTCGGTGGCAAGACTATCGTGTTCGGCGGGGACTTTAGGCAGGTGCTTCCGGTAGTAAGAAAAGGATCACAAGGTCAAATAATCGATGCATGTCTGCGAAGATCCAACCTATGGAAGGGCATGCACCAGCTAAGGCTCATCAAGAACATGAGGGCAAAAAAGGACCAATGGTTCACGGATTACCTACTAAGAATAGGTAACGGAACTGAGGAAACTGACGAGGAAGGAAACATCCGACTTCCTGAAGATATCTGCGTGTCCTCTACGGGAGACGACGTGGCTGATATAATGAAGCTGATCAGCCATGTGTTTCCTGACCTAGACCACAATATGAACAACCTTCATTACATGACTTCTAGAGCGATCCTATCCACAAAGAACAACAACGTAGATGGAATAAACATGCACATGATTGAGCGTTTTCAGGGCGAGGAGATGATCTACTATAGCTTTGATAGTGCGGAGGACGATCCGCATGGCTACTACCCTTCCGAGTTTCTCAACTCGGTGACTCCTAACGGGATGCCACCACACGTGCTTAAACTGAAGATCAATTGCCCAGTTATACTACTAAGGAACATTGACCCAGCTAATGGGCTATGTAACGGCACAAGACTTGTGGTCCGTGGATTCCAGAGGAACGTCATCGACGCGGAAATCATCGTGGGACAGCACACAGGAGAGAGGGTTTTTCTTCCTCGAATACCTCTATGCCCATCCGACAATGAAATGTTTCCGTTCAAATTCAAGAGGAAGCAATTCCCGATTAGGCTAAGCTTTGTCATGACGATCAACAAAGCACAAGGGCAGACTATCCCGATTGTCGGCGTGTACCTACCGGAGCCGGTATTCTCTCATGGACAGTTGTACGTGGCATTGTCCCGTTCCACCGCGAAAAGCAACATCAAGATCCTCGTCATCAAGGATGACAAGACAAAGAATTCAAAGAAATAGAAAAAAACTGAGTCCTTAGTCATGACCACGCCAAACATAGTCTATAAGGAAGTCCTCAGTGTTTGAATTTGCTAGAATTCTTTTAAAGTGTAAACATGTCTGAATTTGTAGAACCAGATTTGGGAAGATTATCTAATGATTATTATATCTTTCAAAATGTAATTGATGCAATGGCAGAGTCATTTTATGATGTAAGGATGACTCTCGTACCTACTCACCCAATAAATTTCCTGCACAATAGGGCATTTACAAGATATAAATTCATAGGGTTCATATGAAGACTTAACAATAAAAGAAAATCCAACAGTCGAAAAGGCTAAACCAGCAGCACCATGAGATAATCTAATAGGAAAGACATGTCAAATTACACTGATAGACACACTTTGGAACAATGCATTTCAGACTGAATTTTCTTTACCTCGTCGCTGCTCGCGAGTTCAGGCTCATTCCCTGCTCAGCAAGCAACCAATCGGTTCCTTTCCTACGTGTGAGCAGGCAGGAAGCAGTAGGGAGAAACAATACCGACAACGGCGGCAAAATACCTGGCGAGCTAGAGCCTTCCTGGACAGATTCCTCCAGTCCAGGCCCTCATCTACGCAATCTGCATCGATTCCTGGCCACGGCAAGTCGGATTCGGCGAAGAACAGCCGCACACTGCCGTCCTGCCACCTGGACACGCAGTCGACCGATCTCCACGGCCTGGACACATCCGTGATATGGCGCCGTCCTGGAGCACAGCGACAGCTCCCAGTCGAGCCGGTAGGATATGGAGAGAGGGGGCGTGGAAGAACCGCAAGCACCGGAGGGGGGCGGGAGCAGCCGACGGAATCGAGAACGGCAGTGGAGATTTGGGATTAGAGAAATGAGGAAGTGAGTGAGAGAAAAAGAAAGACGAAGCGTTGGCTCTACGGGATGCTCATCGTAGACTTATTTTTAATAGACATACAATTCTCACAATATTTCACTCCATCAATTATAGTAGTATTTAGATTTTGATTATTATTTTTTATAACATGTTTATTTTAAATTAATCTATATGTTCTGAAAAGTACCAAAAGTAGGCGACAAGACACTCGCAAAAGGGTGAAATGATCCGCTGGTGAAGAGAACAACAACTCGATCTAGCTAGGCTCGCCGTGCAACACTAGGTTGTTGAAAACTGATGCACCAAGAAAGGTGAAGTACGAAATATTGAGCTGTTGTTTCGACCAGCCCGTATATTTTATGAAACGAGAGAATATACAAAACTTTATTATGTGCCCAAAAAATACCCATATACGGATACATTGCGGGATTCTCTTTTTCAATACATATTCATATGAATATATTTAAATTTATTTCAACATATATATATATATATATATATATTTCACTAGCTATCTTGTTTATGTATGTAGATGCTTAATTGTCGTTTATTGTGAGGCATCTAGAATGAAATAAAATAACCGTGGCAACGCACGGCTTTCAACTAGTATAAGATAATGTTTGTTAACCGTGCGTGCTAGCTTCCGGGAATAGCAACTTTGCATTCTTGTTCAGATAAGTTTGTTACCCAATGGTTTTTAGTAGACGTGGAGTTTGTTGAGGAGTGACATTTCCCATGTAATTTTTGCATGTGTGACACCAGGTATTCACCAAGCTTTTGAAATTAAGATAATATCAATGTTTACAGGAATGTTTAAGCCCTCAGGCGGGGCTAGAAACCAAACATGACGACCTACTGGCAAGGAAGATGCAGTCCTTGCCAAAGTATGTGCCTCCATATTACATGCTCGTCCTTCATGGCTGAACGTAGCATCGATCCGAGCTGTTGTATCCTTCACCTTCCTCTAGCACGCTCGCAAAAACCCCAAGATATTGGGTCCTCATCACCGTGATCACCTCCATGCAATCGCTTGCAACATGGATTGGTCCCGCTTGCAGGAATGTCGCTAGGGCCATAGCTTCCCTAGACGCCATCGCCTCGAGAGAGCCTGGATCAGTGATCCCTATGAACACCGCCGCCGAAGCTCCCAAAAATGTACCTTCCGTCGATCTGCAGATAGCACCCACTGCCCCTTTGACCGCTGTTTTTGCCACCGGCGCGTCAACATTGATCTTCACCCTGCCCAGAGGTGGAGGAGCCTGAGCGGCTGTCAAGCCACTCCTCCCTGGTATGTTTAGTCATAACCAAAACTCTATACGCCAACTTGACCGAGAACACCCCCTTCTTCTCAAAGTGCCAAGCCCAGAAATCTTTTTGGTTCCGAGTTGACAATGGGATGTTTCGTATAATCTCGGCGTCCATGGGTAAGAAGAATTCTTCAAGTCTGTCCTCACACCATGACACCGTAGCCTAATCAATGTAGTCACTCACCAATTCAGGCGCATCTATCCGACGAGGGGCCACTGGCCAAAGCCTAGTGTCTCGTGGCAGCCAGTTGTGCTCCCACGCCCTCGTATCCTTGCCGTCTCCAATCCTCTTGAACAAACCGATCTTAAGAGCATCCCTGCCCTCGATGATCACCCGCCAAATTTGAGATGGGTGAGATCCAACCTCTGCACTCAAAATATCCGCATTAGAGAAATAACTTGCCTTCAGAACATGTGCACTAAGGGTGCTTGGTTCCTGCAGTATCCGCCATGCTTGGCGAGCCAGTAGAGCAAGGTTGAATAACTCAATGTCGCGAAAACCGAGTCCTCCTACATATTTAGGCCGCGTCATCGTCTCCGAAGAGACCCAACACGTTCTGCGCTTTCCCTCTTTGCTACCCCACCAAAACTTCCGTAGCATCGAGTTTATGTGTTCACAAAGAACCTTCGATAGCTTAAAACAAGACATTGAGAAGGTAGGCACTGCTTGAGCCACTAACTTAATCAGCATTTCTTTTCCTCGCACTGAAGGAAGTTGTTCTAGCCATCCCAGGACTTTCTTCCAAACACGATCTTTTAAGAACTTAAACGAACCACTCTTCGATCTCCCAACATCAGATGGAAGGCCAACATACTTATCTTTGAGAGTTTCTTTCTCCACATCAATCTCAATCTTGATGTTTTCTCTTACCGTAGCTGGACATCCCTTGCTGAAATAAACAAAAGATTTTTCCATATTAATTCGTTGACCAGAAGCACGGCAGTACTTTTCAAGCACCTCCTTAGATTCCCTCACTCCCTCCACAGTTGCAGGCTATCATCTGCAAAGAGTAAGTGGTTCATAGCCGGAGCCGTGGGGGCCACCTTAATTACATTGAGCGCCGATGATGGATTCACATTTTTCAATAGGCACGAAAGGCCCTCTGCTGCCATCAAAAACAAATATGGGGATATTGGATCACCCTGACGGATCCCTCTCGTGGGCTTAAACTCATCATGTGGTATACCATTGAAAAGCACCGTGAATGATACTGATATGACCATGCGCATGATCAAGGCCACCCATTTACTGCTGAATCCTAGTTTCAACATAATAGCCTCCAAATAACTCCAGTCGAACCTATCATACTCTTTCCTCATGTTGAGTTTCAGCGCACAAAATCTATGTTTTTTTGGATCTACTCCGCTTCATAAAATGCAAGCATTCATAAGTGGTAATAATATTGTCAGTGATTAACCTCCCCGGTACAAACGCTGACTGCTCCTCTAAGATGATCTCTGGCAAAATCACCTTCAGTCTATTCGCCACCACCTTAGATGCAATTTTATAGATCACATTGCATAGGCCGATTGGCCTAAATTGTCCCATCTGGTGTGGGCTTGCAACCTTTGAGATCATTACTATGAAGGTCTTATTAATCACCTCCCGGCTCTCCACTCCTGCCAACACTAGGTGAACCGCCTCACATATTTCAGTCCCACAACAAATATCCCAGTGCCTCTGGAAGAAGTGCGCTGGAAATCCATCATGCCCCAACGCCTTGGTCAGGTACATCTCAAACAAAGCCTGTTTAATTTCTTTATCTTCAAAAGGAGCACTAAGATTAGCATTCATGGCAGCGCTACCTCGGCAGGAACCGTGTCAAGGACTGCCGCCATCTCTTCTACTCCTTCAGACCTATATAAATCTTTATAGAAATCGCTAACATCTGGTATCAGAGCCAGAGCTAGCATCGCGATGGTTTTCTAAGGGGCTTCTCGAGATGGGATGTTAGGGCAACATAAATAGCATTAATCATCTCAGCAACATAGGTATTTAAGCCTATAATAAATAGAACATTAATTCTTACTTTTACTGTGTAGATGTGTACTAGTACAAAATATCATTTATTAGCATTTATCAGCTCAGCAGCGTAATAAGCCTATAAATACACCCTAGCTCAACCTCCTCTTCTTCATCGGTTACTCATACACACCCACAACAATAACAATGACACCTTCCCTTAGCATCATCCTTGCCCTTCTTCTCGCTGTCGCCGCTACCGATGCCGCCACCATCACCGTCATCAACAAGTGCCCCTACACAGTATGGCCAGGCGCATACCCTCTAGGCGGCGGGACAAAGCTCGACCCAGGCCAATCATCGTTCTTCAAGGCGCCCGCGGGCACTCAGTCGATCAGGATCTGGGGCCGCACAGGATGCAAATTCGATGCCAATGGCCAAGGATCATGTACCACAGGAGACTGTGGTGGCCTCCTGGCCTGCAAAGGCGGCGGGAAAGCACCCGTGTCGCTCGCCGAGATCTCGCTCGGTTCGAGCGGCGCCTCCGACTTCTACGACATCTCCCTCGTCGATGGCTTCAATGTTCCCATGAGCTTCGGCCCCACTGGCGGCAGCTGCCACACAATCGATTGCTCCGTGGACATCAACGCACAATGCCCGTCGGAGCTGAAGGTGGACGGGGCCTGCGCGAGCGCATGTCTCAAGTTCAATACTGCGCAGTACTGCTGCCCGCCGCCGGCTACTCCTGAGACGTGCCCGCCGACGGACTACTCCCGCTTCTTCAAGAAGCTCTGCCCCGACGCCTACAGCTACGCCTATGACGACAAGAGCAGCACCTTCACCTGCGTCTCCGGGGCAGACTATAACGTCATCTTCTGCCCGTAGATCAGTTCAGGCCTCTTATCATCATTAGTGGACAGATTCTTCCAACAACCAGAACATCTTTTCCATTTATTGGGTGGGACTCCCTGAACTTTTTTTTTTTGCGGGTAAGAACTCCCTGAACTTCTGGTGAATGGAACCCGGCTCAATGGAGTCGTATGGAAAAAA
The DNA here is from genome assembly GCA_910589775.1 of Avena eriantha. Lineage (NCBI taxonomy): Eukaryota > Viridiplantae > Streptophyta > Magnoliopsida > Poales > Poaceae > Avena > Avena eriantha. The sequence continues at coordinate 102,743,356 of OU342743.1, read as the reverse complement.
GAAAGGAACTCCCTGAACTGCCGCAATTATTCTTTCGCCATAACTCCCTAAACTTCTGGTGAAAAACTTTTCAAGGGAAAATAATTTCAGCACGTAATCTCCTAATCTTCTAAAAGTCTTCTTCCTGCTGAAAACCTGAACATCTAAAATTTGTAAACATATATATCTCGGATGATATAAACGATGCAGCGGCTATATGCCCAGGGCTTTGTTGCTACCTCCAGCAACCCATTTTTTTCTCTAGAATTCTCAGTGGGAAACACGAAGAGAGCATGTCGTTGGAGGTAACGGACCATTTAAACGTTCCTTTCCTTTTATACAAGTTTTAAGGTGATTGGCATCTTTAACAACCATCCATCCAGCCTGGGAAAATGGGTGGTACTAGGCTGATGGTACAAAAAAGCGGGACCGGTACAAAAATTATGTAGGACCGTACCGGCACCACATATGAATTTGATTTAATTTAATTAAAAAACAGGCACTTAGATAATTTTATCAAATGGCCCCCCTTTCACTACCTCTTTCGAGACTGCAGTGCTACGTCGCTGGCAGCCCCCCTCACCACCAGCCCGGTTATCCTGTTTCTCGCGGGGTGAAGTTCACCTTGGTCAGCTGTGTCGTCTCTTCTTGTTGGTGGTGACGGGAACTTCCAGCAGCTGGAAGAAGCACCGCACCTCATGGGCTCAAACACGAAGATCCTTTGATTCCGTAAGCGCGAAAATATACACACGTGTAATAGGCCAAGGGAAGTACCCCCAGCTTCGATGAAGTCCAGGAGTTTGCCATGAATCCCAGTTAGACGAAGTGACTGTTTCTCTCAAGCCTCTCCGCTCACTGGTAAAAAAAAAGTCTCTCCACTAAAAGTAGGCCAAAACAGATTGAGGAAATATTTGCGAGGATTTCCTTAGAACAGCCAGGTGTTCGCAGTCGGATTCCAACCATTGCCGGCAGCCAAAACGGGTGATTTAAAAATTATACATGACCAAAAAGGGGTTTACATTACCTATGTAGTAAGTTATGTTTTAACGTGATATATTTTAGGGCATCTGTGCTACACTAGATGATGTATAATAGGTCACCTAGCACCAGGGGCGGAGTATAGTAACCCCCTCCGTCTGATCACTGGTGAAGTATAGTAACCCCTCCATCTGATCACTAGATGATCACTGGTGAAGTATAGTAACCCCCTCCCTCTGAAATTAGTTGTCTCACACTAAAACACGTCTAGATATATATAAATCTATACCAAGTTGAGACATCTAATTTGCAACGGAGAGAGTATATCAAGCTATCACGTCCATGCCAAAATAACACCATACTTTTCGCAATGAAATTTCTTTATTATAAATAACTAGCACAGTGGCCCTCGCAAATGTGAGGCCACCATCTAAGGGTGTTAAAATTAACGCTTATTAATTTTGTATTATGTACAATTTTTTCTAATTAACTTGTTGATTAGAAAATAATATACATTTTGGATATAGATACCATGTAGACGGCCTAATTTTAACATTATTTTATAATAATTATGTTGGTAAGTTCAAAGTCCTGAAAATATTCATAGAAAATCTAATGATATTGAATCTTATGTTGAATGTTTGAAACCGAACGATAATTCATGCTATATCTATGAATAGAAATTAACAATATTGCACATACTTAACTTTTGACCGACCATCTCTATTTTTATTATCATTTATACATCTTCTTTGTCTCATCCTTGTTATTAGTTTTTTATTTTGTTTTTGATTTATGTATTATATACTCCTACCATCTCATAGTTGTCCTCGGCAATGCAACTCTATATCACTACACCAACTCACAATATGCAATGCTGACGACCAACACCCTTTACTACAATGCAAGTTTCTCGTCTCTAGTTACTCAGGTAATGTCCAAAAGTATCTTCACATCACAAATAACCATGAAATTTCCATTGCCATCCAACTTCCTATTTGGATGTGATAATTGTTTTTTATCTCTTAATGACCTATATGATATCTTCTATCCAGGGAGTGTACACTTAACTCTGCACCGATTGACCAAGTAAGAGAGCAAATAATGCCTTGTAATGTTTAGTAGAGGATACATGACATAATGTCGTACTTGATTTTTTGTTAAGTAAAAAAACATATGAAGTTCTGTATTTTTCTTAGAAACCACATCATATATGTTTCTTTACGCCATATAGAAACATAATAGCATGCCACTAAGCACGAGAAGACCTAGATGAAGACATATCAGACCTATCCATGTATGGCATCTTCAACTGCATGCATCGCGTTGACGTCGTCCATGGACGCCCCATTGATCTTCCGTGCACCTAACTCTTTTAGAGTTTGGATCAAACACATCGACGTTAATGCCTCACTTGGTTACTCAAACAGTCAATGTCCACCATCAGGGCACCAGCCCTATATAACCACGCCATGAAGACCCTATTCCTTTTTTTATTCCTTTCCATCACCGTATCCTTCACCCCCTGGCTTGTGGATACCTTCGCCGTGTATCTAGGACATCCCGGCATACCGCTACCGGTACCTCAGCTTCAGCCATACCTCCACAAAAAGCTTTGTGATGACATCTAATGGCACGCAGCGCTGTTTCCGTGGACCCTTCTTGCGCGTGCTCCCTGCGCTTGCTTGAAGGAGATTATAGATTGTGCTAGCTGAGTGAGTCCCAATAGATTCCGCACCGCTGCCCCTGATGGATATTGAGGGTTTGCAAAAGGAATCACATGCCTGATAGGTCTCGTAAGATCCCTAGGAAAACAACTGAGTTTTATATCAAATCTTAACTGTTGACCCATGAAATTCATGGCTAGATGTTTGGATTATACTATCTCGTCGAAGGAACTATGTGATACGTCTGTACAATGATCTAATTGATGTATAAGATTGGACTCAGTTTTCTAATTTTACGTACCTATGTACTAATTGGCAAATCAGATCATGATAATGTTTGATGGTGTAACATGCTGGAACTATGTCCATGTTCCATTTTTATAGAAGTTGTTTACATGAATCCAGAAATCTTTTTTTTTGAAAGGTTATGTGAATGCAGAATAGGAATAGGTGAATCCAGTTTTTTTTGTAAGGGTATGGGAATCCAGATTTTTTTTAAAGGGTATGTGAATCCAAAAATTTTTAAGGGTATACGTCGTGTGACACGGAATGAATCTCAGAGTACAACGCTAGATTGCTTACCCGGAAAAAAAGCTAGCTAGAGAACATGTGACCTGACACGTCTGATATGTAACAAAATATAATATGTGTTATGTAACTCTAGTTATCCTATTAAATCCTAGCCGCATATTATAAATCTAAGTGTCCAAATAATTTTGATGATGTGGATTAACATGATGCCTCGGAACAGCCCCTTATATTGCTTTTAGTATATAATAGATTTGAATCATTGATATAGATGAACAAACCAATTTATGTTCGACAACTTTTCTCTAAGTTAAGATAATAGGTAATATCACCGTAGATTTGATCTGACACAAAGCAAGATTCGTGACCGACATAATTTGGCGTGAAATATCAATATGTTAGTACCACATTACTTATCTTCGTTTGTCAACCGATGAGGATAACCAATTAATTCAACAAAGGAGAAGTTAGATCACTACTAGGAAACAGCTTATAGGTAGACAAGATATTCAGTGGCGCATATATAAAACCATGCGCCACAGATATGTATCAGTGGCGCACTAGAAAATATGCGCCACAGAAGTTTGGCACTTCAGTGGCGCACAAAACCAATATGCGCCACAGAAGTCTACATCTCTGTGGCGCATATTTTCGCGTGTGCCACAGAAAGTGACGATTCTGTGGCGCATATAGACGTATGCGCCACAGAAGGTTGATGGGACCAAGCACCAAAAAAGGGGGAGAACACAGGGCGCATATAGGTGTATGCGCCACAGAACAAGCAAAAACTGATCCCACCCCCCCTCCCCCTTGGATCGCCTTTTCAGTTTTATAAAAAATAAACAAAAATGATAGAAACTTCAAAAAAATAATTCCTTTGAGTAGTTAGGCACGGTAAAACGGCTATAACTTTTGCATACGATGTCGAAAAAAATTTTAACCTATCAAAATGATCGTCTCGAAATTCCTTACTCAAATTCAACGACCTATGGTCATTCTGGATTTTACAGAATCCCCAAATTCAAAAATAGTAAAGAGTTATTTAGGATAGAAGATTTTTTACTGCAAAAAAATAAAAAAGGGGGAGAAACTTCGGTGACGCATTTCTACCATATGCGCCACAGAAGTCTTAGGCGGGATTCAAAATTTGAATTCCGTCGGCGCCCTTCTCCCTCCCTTTTTTCCTTTTTCTCACCCTCCCCACTTCTTCTCCCCACTTCTCCTCTCCTCCACACTTCTCCCCTTCTCCTCCCTCCTCCTTCTCCACTCTCCGGCGACCTCTTCCTTCTCCTCCTCCTCCTCCACCAACTCCGGCGACCAAATCCGGCGACCACCACCTCCTCCTCCTCCTCCTCCACCACCACCACCAACTCCGGCGACCTACTCCTCCTCCTCCTCCTCCTCCACCACCACCACCAACTTCGGAACCTCTGGTGACATCCTCCTCCTCCTCCTCCACCACCAACTCCGGCGACCTCCTCCTCCTTCTCCACCACCAACTTCGGCGAACTCCTTCTCCTCCTCTTCCACCACCAACTCCGGCGACCTCCTCCTCCTCCACCACCAACTCCGGCAACCTCCTCCTAGCCCTCCTCTAGCCACCACCAGCCACCACCACCAACAACTCGGATCCGACACTGGTATTTTTTTTCAAATTTCAAAAAAAACTTTTGTGGCGCATATTGGCCATATGCGCCACAGAAGTTTGAGATCTGGTCCGCCTATTTTTTGAATTTTGTAAAAAAACTTCTGTGGCGTATATTGGCCATATGCGCCACTGAAGTTTGAGATCTGGCCCACCATTTTTTTTGGATTTTGGAAAAAAACTTCGGTGGCGCAAAATTGGCCATATGCGCAACTGAAGTTTGAGTCTTCTATGGCGCATTTTGAAATGCGCCACAGAAGATAGTTATCAGTGGCGACGTATCAGTGGCGACTAAGATATGCGCCACGGATAGTAAAAAAAGGTGCGCCACTGATAATGGGTTTTCTAGTAGTGGATCAGAGTCAAATACCTTCTACCTTGAAAATAACGTTATGATGTTGGACAGGGATGTGCGATGAATTGCACGCCGGTAGCGATGATTAGGGATGGCGACTGACATAGGTACGGTTACTCGGGCGCCTATGATTCGCTACCCTGGCTATGTAAAAGGCTCACGGCCCATGAATAGTCAAGATGATGGCCAAAGGAGCAACGAACAAAGGTCTTAGTTGTATTAGAAAATAGGATAAATGACCGACATCATGTTGGTATTATAATTACGCATATCTAACCTATCCGCATATAGCTTTGAGACCCGACCTATTATATATAGGACGAGAGAAGCCTATGCAAGGTACCAAAAAATCCCAAGCGATCTGTAATAGTGCGAGTCACCAAATATTCAGACGACTTTGACTCCATTGTTCTCCTACGTTTAACGAAATCTACCGCGTTCTCTTTTCAGCAAAACCCTAAGTCCTTCTTCATTGATATTGCCGAGGTCACCCTCGTCCGCGACCATATCTAGTGCCTAATGGTCTACCTGTATGAGCCAACGATCAAATCCATTGCCGGCGGCTTGCGAGGAGAGTGGCGGCGGCCACATCCTAGCAGCAGGATATCTAATTTAGAGGCAATAGCAGACGGCCGAGCAGTGCAAACAGGCTTCTAGGATCGATTGCATTGGATAGTATAGGCTGTTTTTATTCCTTGTTGGGATTCGGTGCTGTTAGATTTGCGACAAGTAAATAACGAAGAACGAAAATAAAATCACAGCAAGGGGACACAGATTTAACGTGGAAAACCCTCTCCAACAAAGAGAGGGGAAAAACCACGGGCGCCAGCCAGTGAAATTTCACTATAACGGAGAGTGTTTACACAACGCCGGGGATTTCACAGATGCAACTTATCCCAGCCGGCGGCTTACAAGAAGTATATATAGCGGTGTTTACACAACCTCCGCATCGGCCCAAGCCTCCGGCGACGGGCCTCGCTCCGCTCCGTCAGAAGTTGGCCTCTACTTTGTAGAATTTGGATCAACATATAACAGGTGCGTGCATATATAGCTATACAGATTGCAATTAGCGCCAGATATAAATAACAATTGTACGATTATCAGCGACTATTCCATACAGTATTGTACACGCTGCAACACATTGGGGGTGGGGGTGGGGGTCTGAGTACCACCAAATCCTTCATCTTCGACATTTCGAACTTCAAATTTAATAACTCAAACTTAATTTTGAACACTTCTAATTCATTTCAACGGTTTGATATACTAAAACTTGACTCTAACTATAGATAGAACCTAATCTTCGGCATTTTGACCCTAAACTTTGATACTTTCACCCTTGATTTTGACACTTTAACCCTAAACTTTGACATTTCGATTGAACTAACTTCGATAGAACATAAAAGTCATCGGCGTTGGAGCTAAACTGGACCCTATCTACAGATCACCCTAGTCATTGTCGTCGGAGTTGTTGAGGTCGTTCCACAAGTTCGAGTCCAACTAGGACGAAGAGCCTGACGACACGGCAATGGTGGAGGGGCCAGCTTCCGATGTCGTAGCCTCAATCTTCTTCTTCTTCGCGACATATCTTGCCACTAAATACTATTTCTCGTACTACACAAGCTTCGGATGCTGATGGCGAATCTTCTCCAACGCCACCTCGTCGGTGCCATGCGACCTAATCTGCAACAACGTGCGATGATTTGATTCTCCTTCTCCTGCTCACGCATGACCAACCGGACCGGCGACACGAGGATCATATATATCTAAATTATGGAGGCCATAAAAGAAGTGGCTACTAATTCTTTTGTGAATCTTTTTCTTCTTCTACGGGCACACGAATGGAGGAATTTCTAAGTAATATTAAAGTTCGGTTCCAAATTATGAATGAGGGTTTATGTAATGAATTCATGAACATTTTTCTGTCCCTATGAGCGTTTTCTTGAATAACGTTAAGATGCTTTAGTAAGTGAAAATAAAAAAGTGTTTCTATGTAATTTATAAAGAAATTTTATCAATGGAAAATTATATTTATGTACCATGAACATTTTTTCGATCTCATGAACATTAATTTTTAGCCATTTAAACATTGTATCGAACACCTTACTATATTTTCAAGTACGTGAACATACCTCAATCATGTTATCATTTTTTAATCATGAAAATTCGTTTAGACCGAGAACAAAATTTTAAAGCACTGAACTTTTTTCACAACATAAAACATTTCTTAATTTTTTAAAGAAAAATAAGAACAAATAAAGGGAAAAATAAATATGCAAACAAAAAATAATGAAAGAAAATGGAAAACAAAGAAAAGAAATTGAAACGGAAATGGAAAAGGCACGTACCAATAATGGGCCTAGCCGGATGATATTTTTTTTTGAGAGAATTCACACTCCTCCCAAATATGATTCCTTATTTGACACTGGATTTTTTTTCTCTTTCCTATTTAAATACTTGTGTGAAATTTTTACCCGGCTGGACCCAGATACCCCCGTTTAGTCGTTTGACTTATGCCTGTCCAAAATCGACGGAACCAACACTCCCCGAGCCCAAGTGGACGGCGCACCAAGCGCGGCAGCAGGCGGAGAACCAGGCGCCGCGGAGGGCGCCCAAGGTGGGGTTGCTGAGGGCGAGCATGGCGCGGATGGCGCTGCGGAGGGCGGGCATGGCATCGGAGATGCAGGCCTTGCTGCAAGCGGAGGGCGAACGGCCGCCGCTGCCGGCGAGAATGGGGCGGACATGCGCGGACGGCTGTGGCTGCCGGTGACGATGGGGCGGACCGACGACGGTCGGGCGTGGTCGGCATGACGGAGCTAGGCTGGACTGAGTGGCTGGGACTCGGCTGGCGACGATGCGTGACGAATTTGGGTCTAGGCAGCGCGTCTGGGGCGTGCGGTTCCTGTGGAGGAATTAATTCCGATCTTAATTAGCGAAGAATGACGTGGTATTTTTTTTTATTAGAATTGAGGTGCACAACACACATCACCGGATACGAACTGTGTCAAGTAGTCGCAAATGATTGAACATGCATGGGCAAGTCTCAAGTAATCGGCTCCATCACACCTAAACAATACTGTGTCGATTAGTATATTCTTTGAATTATAATTGGTTCCATCACACATAGAACAACATTGCAACATTTCTTGTAATTTTGTCACATTATGCACCAAGGACAAAAGCGTCTTTGTATATTCCAAGTTAACCCCGTTAGCTCTCAAAATACACTAGAGTGTCATACAAGGCAATTTTTTTACACAAGTGGTCAAATAAGGAACTAAAAAATTTACAATATCAAATGAGGAATCATATTGAAAGTAGTGTCAAATAAAAAATTATCTCTTTTTTTTCTCGGACAAGATTTTCACACGAGGGAACGGTATTACCTGTGTTACTAAAAAATATACCAGTACAGGCCAAACTAATTCAAACATTTGATTTCACTAGGAAAAATGCCCATGCGTTACACCGGGACAGAAAATCACAACATGTGATTCTTCCTCTGCTTTCATGTCAAACAAAATACATACACAGAATTCAAAAGACCAATATAATTTCAAGGATAAAGTGAAATCTTAATAATCAGATGAACAACAGATAAGCAATATAATTCGGCAGATAAAACCATCTATATATACCCAATATATTATCTTATCTGATTTACGGGCATTCTAAAATCTACAACGGGCTAAGGTATGAACTCGGAATCAGACATTGCGGAACAACATGTAATTAGTTAGGGTTCTAATATTTTGACAAAATGACGCACTACCACGGTTGAAGGCATACTTCCAAGCCCATGCTAGATAAAAACACAAATGCTGCGGCTTAATCGCTTTACCTGACCATCTCGCCTTGCATGAGCCCAGCATCGCTGCTGGAATTCACCTTGCCGACGCATACAACAAATGCAATAATTCATAATGAGCTCATGTACTTCACCTAATACATCTTGTTTGCAGTTCCACATAAACTGCATGTTTCAGGTAGATCGTACTACTAAAGCCAAGTAACCCTTCAATTACTCGACATGGAGTGCGAAGAGTGTGCCATACTGCCGTCATAGGAACAGATGATTGTACTGCAATCGACACCATAAATTTCTCTCTTGTATCAAAAGAAACATGCAACTTCACTGCTCTCTGAACACATCCCTCTCAAAGGGAGCTTGTCCTCCTCACGGTCATTCGGGAGTTGAGAGGTGAAGGTGAGACGGCCAAAATGGACTCTGCGGTAGCAAGATGCTGACTCCCAGTGTGCCGAGGCGCAGCGATGGTGCGTGGTGCGTGGTGACGGGGACGTACCAGGAAGCCGAGCTCCATGTAGCGTCCTGGTATTTGGGAAGCGGAGGTGCAGGAGGCCAGGCGCATCCCTAGATACGGGAGAAACGGAGTATAGCTACGAAGACGACAATGTATGAAACCGATCAAGAATAAACAGTTAAACACACATCAAATAGAACTGCATCTTTGCACAAATAGAAGAAGATAGAACTAAATGTAGAAACTTAAACCGCTCTTCGGAGTGGTGTCTTGAGGTAAATTCATTGAACAGATCATTTGCTCTTGTAGAATTGTAGTACATATACCTCTGTCAGATCCCACTTGTGGCTTGGGAAGAATCAATCACCAATTCCGCATCGACATTTAGTCTCACAATTAACCCGGCCTAGGCTGTTGCTGATGATCAGACTAATACACGCCTAGCCCTTTCCATCAGTTCGGACTTTTGGTCTAGATGGTTAGTGCATCAATTCAATATGGTATCAGAGCCAAGAGGTCTCAAGTTCAAGACCCTGCTCATGCAGTTTACAAAAAAGATTCTGCGGCCTGCACCGAACCCACGCTAAGGACTAAAATAGCCTAGACGTGAGGGGGAGTGTTAAGAATATAATACACGCCTAGCCCTTTCCATCAGTTCAGACTTTTGGTCTAGATGACTAGTGCATCAATTCAATATTATGAAGATTTTGTAAACAACGAACATGTCACCTCGACCACTTCATGCGCCCAAATTGCCTTACCCGTGCGCATTCTATAGTACGATGAAAGATTGTTTCTCTGTCATCACAACATTTAGTTAGCTTGTAACCTACAACAAATAAAATCCACCGACAGTATTCCTCAAACATTAACACAAACACCTTCTAGGCAACAGATGCCAACAGAACGTGAAGATAAGAGAAAATCAATAAAGCGGGAGTCTTCCTGAGCTGAGGTAGCACGGTATTCATGTAATCACCATGCATAGTGTAGCGTGTCTTCAATCAACTGACCTGGGATCCATGGGAAACGCCATAGCACTTGAAGGTAGGCTGCTTACTGTAGACAGATCCCTTGTAAATAATACTAGCTGCATCTAAAGGGAGTAGCGAAGCGACGGAGGCGTGCGACCATGGGATTGAGGTTTGGTCCCGCCGGGATCCGCTAGATGCAGCGGGAGGAAGGTAGGGACGGGCGTTGCCGGAGAGCCGGACGACTCAATGAAGGGAAAACTTATGGGTGGGCGATGGAAAAAAAATTATAGGTGGCACGGTGGGTAATCTTTGTCTAAGTAACAGGGGTAAAGCCGTCTAAAAAAAGCGGAACCCATAAGAAACACTTCGTACTTTATTATTAACTAGAAAAAATGGCCGTGTGCGTTGCACCAGGATAAATATGAACTAAAATTTTTTGTGAATCACTTCTCCTTTGTCTTTTTTTGATATTTATGCGGTCCATTTATCTTGTAATTTTTTTTGGTATCACAAAATCATTACATTATAGGCTGACATGCTTGCAGCTAGTAATAACATAGTTATCTGTCACTATGTCATATAAGAAACTAATTATTACATGGCTTATACAAAGTTCTCAATACTTTGAGCTGCCCTGGCTCGTATAGTTACATCAATTATAGGGCAGTTGCAGCTGATTCCTGTACAAATTTCTGTTAAGTTTGTGAGTCATGCTGGCAGCATCTTGATTTGTAGGGTAGCTGGTATGACCTCTAAAGCAGCACACCATAGGGTGCATTTATATGTTCTGATTGTTCTACCGATATTCTTTTTTGAATTTGTTTGTTTCGTGAGATTTTGCTGATCCAAAGGGGCCTAATATGTAGTCAATAACTGGTGCTGAACATAAGTTGCAAGGCAAACCACTTATCTGAAGCTCGGCCGCTTCGGTAACAACACAACCTATCGAACCATATTTTGGTGTCCACTGGATGAGCTTCAAATCTCCCTTAAGGATCCACTCTTCCATTGAAACAGATAGAATTTTATGTAATGTCATAAAAGGATATTCTTGGTCAATGTACAACAAGAATTTGTTGTCATCTAGTAATTTGACCTGAACCCGAATATGCAAGTTTAATTCTAGAAATTCACAAACATGTTGTAGATCTGCCATGTATGAATCTGGTTTAGGCCGTAGAAACACTGCTAAGGAGTACTTTGTGATTGCATTACTATCAAGCAATGCCGGCGAAATATAACACTCTACCGGATGAAGCACCCGTGATGTAGATAAAGAAGGCGCAGTTGCATACCTATATCTCCTTGTTATTCCATGTAGGTACTCTGTTTTCTCCACAATAATTGTATACCTATGTAGGTACTCTGTTTTCTCCACAATAATTGTATACCTATTCAAAAACAAAGATGATGTTGTCCTCGATGAATCAGAGCCTTCATGTATACTATCAAGAACCTTGATCACAATAGCATCTGGGATCCTCATTAGTTTTTGAGAGCGAACAATGCATGTATATCCAGATGGATCATCCATACATCTTGTTTCTTGATCAATATATTCTAAAGCACAGTAGGGTGATAGTATTTGTTCAGTAATTGCTGCTGTCCACATATGCAGAGGCAGATTTTTCAATGTAATGGCCACTCGCTGATCACTAGTAATGGTCCTTAGGTGTATTTGTGTGTCTTCTGAAAAGAACCGATAGGCACATCCATTGATCCGTAGATTTGTCTTTGAGAGTCTCGTTGCACGCATTGACTCTCGGTGGTCAGAAAAGGAGAGGACAACTTTGTCATCAGTAGCTGAGTGAACGGTTAGGCCCCTGCGTATGTCTAGTCTTGTTGCTATATAGTGTATAACTGTACTTGCCGGTACCCTCTTGAACTGAGAAATTGGCTATGCCACGTACACACGGTGAAGATTTGCGCATAGGCGCGTATGTTGCTGACAATTACTAATAAAAATTTCCTTTAGCCGTGGGCGGCGCCTTTGAGCGTCAGCCATTTGTGGCCTATGCAAAATAAAAATTTGTATACATGAGATCATCAGATTAGTGAGCTAGGAAAATAGACATAATTGTAATAAATCTTATATAATCTAGTCTACAAACTGTAAGTAAATTTCAAAACACATTGGGTAACAGCAGAAAAATCCAGATCAACTCTTGTGGTGCACTGATAGAGTTTTCATAGATGCATGGCAAGCATAGCTTAGGAATCGAGTGTACTTATACTATGCAGTATAAGAAAATAATAAATTTCTGACACAACTCCAATTACCATAGAAAGCGTAACCTGCCACCATGTTCGTCTGAATTCTCACTACTCCTGTACTAATCGTGGATCATACAATAACAAACAGCAAGAACCCCTAACAGAACAGCGTAAAGAAGTGGTTAGTGATAATGGTTGTGGAGCACGTACGCGAGTAGTTCTGGTGAGCAGAACGGCAAAACAGAGTATCAGAATCTTGTGCCTGGTAATATCTAGCTGAGACGATACCTCACACTAGTCAATTTCGATCTGTTTTTTGATCCAGTGATTAGGGATATTTTTATAGGCGGCTAGCCTAGTTTGTTTCGGAAAAGAGTTCGATTCGTTTCAGACAACGACTGGCCACTTGGATAAAGCTCGGTCTTTTTCTTGTTGTTGTAAAGCAGTTCAAGGATTTGGTAAAATCCCCAAATGTACCCGTGCCGCTTGGAGCTTCACCACACTGCTGTGAGAGTCGTCTCCGCCATTGAGCACGCAGTGGCCGCCTTGCCCCTCATCTCCTGATTCCCGTCCAGTCCCGCACGCATTCATTACTGCCTGCCGCCGGCTGCATTTTCGCCCTCAAGCAGCAGCAGCAGCAGACTAAGCTCCGCCCGCGCACCGAGCAGCAGCCGCGGCCGGCACGGATGTTCCTCTCGATCTCGCCGTCAAGAAGTAGCAGCAGACTAATTCCCCCATCCCCGACCTCCTCCTCGACTCTTCCCTGCATCAGCGGTAGTGTCGTCCGGATTCCCCCATCACTCACCTCCTGATAGTATCAGTTTCAAATTTTGCACGGATAGACTGACAGTATACTGATACTCGGTACATCGAAAATAGAAATCATACCATCTCAGTGTTTAACTCCTAGCGACTTTCTCTAACTATATGTTCTTGAGGGAGAGTCCCCAATCCCTGACGTCCTTTTGAAGCCGGTGTCCTCCTACAGCATCCTGCTGCAGTGCCCCGATCTCAAAGTGAGTTGAAGTTATTGATTTTTGATAAGCTTGTTGAATGTAGTAATTTTGTAGTCGTTTGTCATTTTGGAGGTTTTCTCCGTAGCTGGTGTTACGTAATGTAAGTATATCATGTATTGTAAAGAAAATCTTTGACATATATTACTGATTAAAAAGGAAGCATCTTAGTTTTTCTATCTGGCTACTTAATGTTACTACACACTCACAATACTGTTAATACTGAAAATCATCCTTTGTCAGTTCTTGTTTGAAATTTACTTACCCTTTTTATTACATGATGATTTTTCAGTACTTAAAAATAAGGGTTTGATTTTGTTTTTTGGTGTGCACTTGTTATCAGATATTGTCATTCTTTTAGCTTACTGCACAATTCAGTTATTTACTTGATGTGTTTTGACGTCGCGGCATGACAGATTTTGCGGTGGTACGCCATCTTCACGTGTCCTAGAGTTTACTTCGGATATTTGCTGGCTGCCGGCTGCTGATTGCCGGACGCGTTTGGGGCTTGCTCTGGCCTGCTCGATGGTGTGTCGATGTTATACGTTGTGCATTCTGTGGCGGGTTCTGTTGGACTTTGTTGCTGTTGTTTCCTCCGGCCCCTTTTGATTGGTAAGTTTCACTCTTTTTAGTCTTCCGAAATTGCACTTTTAGCATTATTATTTTTTGCTTTTGTGGGTACTGAATTTAGGAAATGAACAATCCCCATCAAAAGTGATAAAGTAATAGATAATCTTCCCTCGGTTCTAGGGGTTATACTTGCGAGAAGCAAATAATGAAGAACTATTAAAGTAAACACAGAAGGGAGAAACAATTTTAACGTGGAAAAACCTCTCAAGCAAAAAGAGGAAAAAACCACGGGGCAAACTTCATTATATCAGTAGTGTTTACAGAACAACAGAGGGTGGATGTGCTATGAATACTAATTATTTTGTTAGGACTTCCGTGTACACTATATTTTTAGTGTACGTCGCTTGTGTTTCTTTTCTTCTCCTTTTTGTTTTTCTTCTTCTCCTTCGTCTCATCTTCGTTCTCCTCATCATGTTTATCTGTTAGTATCTTTATGTTTGCTATTGCCGTTGCTCTAGATAGCGCGACATATAGTTGACTATGTGAGAAAACCGGTTCAGGTAGGTAGATGCCTACATTTGGAATTTTCTGACCTTGTGATTTGTTTATTGTCATTGCGAAGCTTAGGCTGATAGAAAATGTTTCCTCTTGAAACGGAAAGGGAACATTTCGTCGTCCGAGGGGCATAATGGTATCCTAGGCAATAAAACTCGATTACCTGAATACTGTCCTAGCACAATCTCTGCATCAATTGCATTTTTTTAAAATCCACGTACCACCAACCTTGTTCTGTCGCATAGGCCATTAGCTGGGTCTATGTTTCTGAGTAGTATGATGGGACAATTAATCTTTGAGTTTTAGCATATGTGGTGGCAGTCTGTTTGGGGTCTGGTTGTTTAGGAAATTCTCTGGATAGTAACCATGTGAGTCTTCTTCTACTGAATCGAAGGTGTGGTACACCATCTCTTTTCCTTTGAAGCGATCAATCATTTTTAGGTTGATTCTGTCTACGTGATACGTTGCTAACGTATCCATAATTTTTATGTTCTATGCTTGGTTTTATCTACTTTCTTATGTTTTGTCCATACTTTGGCGTACATTTCATATGATTTGTTGGACTAACCTATTAACAAGAGCCACAGTGCCAGCTGCTTGTTTTCTGCTGTTCTTAGTTCTAGGAAAGTCAAAAAATGAATATTCTCGGAATTGGACGGGACAAAGCCAAAGTCAGTTTTTCACAGAGGGACACACGGAGCCAGAATACGAGAGGGAGAGGGGTTAGAGGGCGGCCACACCACCTAGCCGCGCGGCTAGGCCTAGCCCGCGCCAGGGGATGGTGTGGCCAGCCCAGGCACCCCCACGGCCTCCCCTTCTGACTATAAGATGCCTCCGATACATACACCCTAAGTACTCGATCAAAATTCCGCGAAAGAGTCTGTAGCCGCCATCGTCTCTATCCCTAGATCAGGATGAATCTGAAGCTCTTCTCGGCACCCTGTCGGACAGGGGAATTCACCCTGGAGGCCTTCTTCATCATCATTCAAGCCTCCGGTGTGATGCGTGAGTAGTTCATCTCTGGACTACGGGTCCATATAGTAGCTAGATGGCTGGTTCTCCTCCTTTGTGCTATCATGTTTAGATCTGGTGAGCTCCGTTCATGATCAAGATCATCTATTTGTAATCCTACATGTTGTGTTTGCGGGGATCCGATGGATATTGAGATGCTATTTCAGATTGATTATTGATTCTATCATGTCTTTGTTATTTGTGATCTTGCATGCTTTCCGTTGTTAGTAGCTATCTTGGCGAAGTAGATGCTAGCAACTCCAAGAGTTAGTATTTATGCTCCATAGTGGGTTCATGCCTCTAGTAATCTGGGAAGTGATAGAAATATCTAAGGTACTAGATGTGATGTTGCTGTTGGAAATATGCCCTAGAGACAAATAGTAGTAAGGACTATTATCATATTTCATATAGTTTATGATTAAGTTTTATATCATGCTATAACTGTATTGAGTGGAAACATCAATACATGTGTGATATACATACAACTAGGAGTTCCCAGTGAAACTCTAGTCACTAGTTCATTGGTCAACGGATGATCATGTTTCCTGATCATTTGGCATTTATGCCAGTTGGAAATGAGGTCATCTCATTCGGAGAATGAGATGATGAACCAATACCCAACCTAAACATCGTGACCCGATCATGTCACGAAGTTCAAGTTACGATGATTAGAAATGGATCCTCGTAGACTATTCCTTAGACCGTGAGGCTATATCAATCACTGTCTCCCGAGAGTGCTTAGATAGCATCAAACGCCATCTGGTAAAATGGTGGTTATAAAGGTGTGTTCAGGTATTCAGAGGAAACCGTAGAGGCAATATATGTCAAGAGCAGGATTTGTCCGTCCATGTGACGGGGAGATACTCAAGGGCCCACTCGGAGAAGTTATATCCAATAGCTGCGCAGCGTGTGATTAGATCACGAGGATATCACTTGTCAGATCGAGTTAAGTAGCATTGTTTAGTAACGAGATTGAACACGACATGGTGATGTCATTGATCAGATCTCGGGCAATGCAAGTATCGAGTGACAAAGGGAATAAGACACGACTGTCCCGGTTCAAACGATGAAAGATCTTCGTGGAACGCACAGGGGTCACATGGCCATCCAGGTCCCTCTGTCGATCATTGGTGCTAGAGTGTCCCGACCATGTCTGGAGTGTTCCCGAACCGTGGGGTATCACGCTTAAGGGCTTGATGATGCATAGAGAGTGTTTATAGGATCGATAGAATCACCGAAGAAGAGAAGGGAGAAAACTAGAAGGGTTTCGATAAGTCCGGAGGATGTCCGGAGTGGAGGTGGAAGGTGTTCCATAGCCACGATATTGAATAATATGTGAATGAATGTTTAAATATTGGTTTAATCATTTATTCATAATTATTTAATAAAGAGAAAATCAATTTTAATGGTCAGAGGCTTAATGGGCCAATTCCGGAGGGAGAAGGCCCATTAGGGGAAAGGAAAGAGGGAGAAGGGGCAAGGGGGAGGCCGGCTGGGCCTAGCCCCCCGCGTGGGGCCCACTAGGTGGCCGGCGGCCACCTCCTCCCCCCTCCTCTCCTTTAGTCCCACCCTGGGACTTTAGGGGAGGTAGTACCTCCCCTTCCCCTATATAAAGTGGGGTATTTGGCCTAGAAAAATACACCAATAATCAATAAAGGTCTCCCCACTTTTTGGAGGACCTCGAATTGATATTTTATCTCTCCCCCTCTCTCTCTCTCATGACCGTGGTCCCAAGCCTGGACTGCACGAGCGAGAGACATCTTCACCGCGGAGCACCGTCGCGCTGCGGGATTCGGATCCGGGAGCTCTACTTCCACAACTGCTACTGGATCGGGGAAGCAGGAGTCATTGTCAGGCACCGGACATGTGTAACTCCCCGCGAGGTGTCGCACTTGAGGCACTCAAGTCGTTGGAGCCAGAAGGAGCGCAAGGACTTCATCATGACCTTGAGGTCGGCTTCAGCTCATCTACATCAACCACGCTCTCCTGAGCGTTGACAACGCTTTTCGGTCTTTGAGGGTAAGTTCGTGAAAAGCCCCTCCCGTTACTTTATTACTAATAGATAGGTCCTGGCAGCTTCACGGGTTTAGGGGCGTAGAGTAAAATCTATTGTTTTTATGCGCGGAACCCCTACAGTGGTATCAGAGCTAGATCTATGCGTAGTAATGCTAGTACGGGTAGAACACACGAGATGTAGCATGTGGGTGTTGATCTTTTAGTTGTTACCCTCCCACGTGTACTTGTGTATATCGCAGTAATGCTTGATGAAGCGCCCCCCAATCGACTTTACACGTTCATTCGCGAGACTGGTCCACGCTTG
The DNA here is from genome assembly GCA_910589775.1 of Avena eriantha. Lineage (NCBI taxonomy): Eukaryota > Viridiplantae > Streptophyta > Magnoliopsida > Poales > Poaceae > Avena > Avena eriantha. Next base: position 102,725,288 of record OU342743.1, on the reverse strand, counting down.
ACATACGGCTTGTACCGTATAAAGTGGCTTAAGGGGGTGTCTGTCTCTCTCGCATTAGTTGGTATGCCATTTGCAACGGAGGGCCCCGAAAGGGGTGTAGTAGAGACAACTACTTGATCAGCGTTGTGCTGAAAGTTCGTAGGTAAGAACAGTTCTTGTGCGAAAGCCCATTCAGCCACGTAAAACATGCAAAGATAAAGTAGAGGCGTCTAACTTTGTTTTGCGGGGGGGGGGGGGGCGTTGCTTTGTGATATGGTTGTTGCAAAGGTAAAGTAATTACCTTTTGTTACATGGTAGTAGATAGTCATGGTAATGACAAACTTCCACGCCGGAACGACACCGGTACCCTGGTGTCTACTGTGCCGGAACCCTGGCGCCGAAACCCGGTTACGGCGGATGGAGATCACAACGTGAAGGACCATATCACATAGCATTTACATTCAATGTTATTGTTTGTATGTCTTATTGTGTGCTAGTATTAGATACTCGACGGTAGCCTAATAAGATGATCCTTGTTAAAATTACCAATGATTGTGTCCCCCCTTAGTGTGCACCACCAAGAAAGTTCTTCGGTATGAGGCAGGCCGTGATGATCGTGTGTCAGACATATCTACGTTCACATACAGTGGGTGCAAGCCATGTTGCACAGCGAAAACACTAAGGTTGAGTTGGCGAGCCTAGCATGTACAGACATGGCCTCGAAACGCGGATGGTCGAAAGATCGAGCACGAGTCGCATGAATGATGTGACCGACGTTTAGCGTCCACCATTGAACCCACATTGATGGCCGTGATGATCGGGGGAGATGTGGCTGATAGGGGTCGTGTTATCACTAGGAACCCTCATTGGGGATAGGTGTTTCTGAGTGGAGTTATTATTAAATCATTTAATTATAAACTTAGTCTAAATTCCTTTTGCAATTATAAATGTAGAAAATGGTTCTTCCCGAGATTATCTTTCCTATAGACGATTGGAAAGGAGAAAATCTCAAGTTAGATGGATCCAACTTTTCTGCATGGGTCATACGCATGTTTGATATCCTTGAGGAGAATAATGTAGGTGACTACATGACCTACGAGATGTATCTGGAGCCACCCTATTCTCATGAGACCTAGGAGCAGCGGGATCTGCGTTGTCGTCGTCGTGTGATGGCCACATTCATATCAGTGACCATGCGCCTCGGAATGGAGGATGTGTTATGGCCAATGGTGGGGAGTCTCAAGCCCCGGATGGTCATGACACATCTGAGAGCACATTTCGTGGAACAAGTGCGTATGTGGGAGTATGAGCTGATGGGGACTTCCTCTCCATAAAGATGAAGGAGGGCTCCTCACTGGATGAGCACTTATTACGCCTCTACGATGCGTACATGAGTCTGGCATACTACCTGGACAACTGGTTCTCAAGCTCATTTGCGATGGGAGTTGTGCTATGGTCGCTTCCTCCAAGCTTCCAAGCACAAGTCAGGATCTGCATTATGAGAGGCAACACGGAAACATTGGATTTCCTCGAGTTCATATCACATTTCAGAAATGTGGTAGACGAACCCAACATCGCTGGAGTCATCAACGACAAAGGTATATATTTTATATATAGTTTTATAAATGTTATAATCTTGCAAACACATTGCAGTGTTAAGTATATCTGATACTTGTTCTGTTTTACTGAAAACAGGTCCTTCTGCATGAGAGGTGCTTGCTGGAGAGGAGGTGACGTTGCGTGTTGATGGCAAGCATGATGATGATGGCCGTCGACACTCTCCCTCGACATTTATCATTTAGTTTGTGTTTTAGGATGATTAATGTAATCAAGAGATTGTGAAATTCTTTAGTGTGTCTCACACTTCGTGAGACGGTTATTCATATGAGTTTGTAATAAACAGTTGTTCTGCTTTTATGAATAATTTCTATTCGTGTTCATATCTTGTTTGATTACTTGTGAATCGTCCTTATTGTTTGAAACTAATTTATAATGTATGAACATTTGTAAAACATTAAAAATGCCTTGTTTAAAAATATCCAACTTAATGATATTTCATTAATGAATGAAACCATTGTTTGAATTCAAAGTTATGTGATAATATGTGAAAGTCATTCGATTTCTTGTCACATATAAATCATGCCTAAGTTTGGCAAAATAACTTGAACACTGTGTATTACTTGAATACAAAGTGTTTAAAGAATTGTTCAAAGTAAATACATATTTGATGTATTGTGTTTTAACCAAAATGGTAATTATCATTAATTGATTGTTTAAATATGTAAAGTAGTTTACCCAAGAAACATGAATATGAAACTATTTGATTTGATCAAAGTGTTTCATCAACAAAAGGGGTATAAATATGAAAGAGAATCAAATTGCTATGATTTGATCAATAGTAATGAAATTCAACTTTATGAGAATGGCATAAAAGTAACTGTGGAATGCAAAGTGTTTTGAAACGTCAAAATGTGAAGCATCACAATGTGATATTAGCTATCAAAGGGGGGTTGAATAGAAGGCCCCAAATAAATCGTCGTAGTGTAGATGTAGAGACCATTAGCTTAGATATAGTTAGCACTCAATTAGAAGGTAGTGAACCATTTGAATTCGTGAAAGTTTTGGGGTTATTCGATATAACCAAAACAAATAGCGAATAAGTCCTTGTAGAGTATTCATTGGAAACTTTGAATACGAAATCCATAGCTAAACCAAAAGGAAAGCAAAACTTGTATTGCTTGGATTTTGGTGCATTCTTGAGAAAGCTCACCTCTAGTGAAGTTTCTCAATTATGAAGCAAATGGAAAATAGTGTAAAATATGATGAGGATTCAAAACCCTGCATCAGAGTGTTGAGAAGCGCAACGGACAACGTTCCTGAATGATTCTCTTCATAGAAGGAAAGAATCAATGATTTTGATCATTGTGTTTTTCCCTTCCACTATTGATTTTCACTATATGAAGTAGGATTCAAAATATAAATTCATATCTTGTATGGAGACATTTGTGAATCACTTGTCATGATTCTTGGAATATGACATACCTACGAACTACAAAGGAAATGATGGTAAACTAAATTATGAGAAATCCTAGAAGTAAAATTCCCTTGAGATTAGAAAGCAATTCGTTGCTGAATCTCACAAGTAAAGGGGTTACTTGGAATTTTCCCAAATGACTGCAAAGCCATAGTAGGAAAAAGGGGTGAATGACAAAAGCACAATTTGTCAAGTATTGGATGAATTCAAATGAATTTGATTCATATGTGCTGAATGTCTAGTGGATTTAAAACCAGTAATAGTACTAGTATCTCATAGTAAATCTCCAAGTTTGATATTTGATCAAAAGGATTTTGAAGTTATTCAAAATAGTGAGTGGATATGCAATTTGCATAAAATTGAGTGGGAGCTATGAAAGTCTTCCTGAAACAATATGTGATTGACATATTTTTAAGTAGGAGCAACATAAGTCTCAAATTAAAATATGTAGGAACATATTTTGAGTGGGAGCTTATAGGAGTAATTCTTAAGTATGTTAAGAATGAAAGCGCAAATACTTATATAAAATGATTTATAAGATGTAGAAGTTGATAATAGATGTATTATGATATTATGTGGTATTCCTTAAGGGATTCTGAAAGGGGTTTGGGAATAGAAGTTGATTGAGGAACTAATCCTTAATGACTCAAATTAGGAATAGTATTAAGTTGAACATCAATGGTTGAAATAAAGAAAAGGATGATCATCATCCACTATGTTGAGACATAGGTCTATCTTAGAAAATCATGATGATAACTTAGCATAATATGTAATCCAAAGTAAGGAACGTTTGAAAGTGATTAAGTTCGAACCATAGAACATTGAGCTAAGTTTGTCCGCAGTGTCTAATAGAGAACTGTGGACATATTTTCCAAATCCATATAGGATAACATGTCTTAAAGCATAAAGAGTTATGTTATAAGGGAATATGTTGGAAACTCCTGTAGATACCAATTAAAGGCAAGTAGGAAGCAAGGTGAACAAAACATCGAAAGTTGCACAGAGTGCACTAGTGTTTCGATGAATACATTTATAATAATAGATAAGGGTACCATCTAAAGTGTTGTATAATGTTATGGCGGGGCTAGTTCTCTTTTAACGTAGAATGATGTGTCCCAGGGCACAGTGCCCATGAGAAAGCCCTCGAGGTTGATCTAACGTCACTGTAGGCTCCTAGAATCAGGCCTCGTTCTGCTGCCATAGCGACGATGCATACACACAGATGCTATCATGTGATGATAAAGTATTAATGTCAATCCAGGTGGCATTAGTAAGTTGCAAAGGATATGGGACAGTAAAGTACTGACCCAAGACTCAACCTCTTCCATGAGCAAGCATGTTCAGGGTACCGGTAACATGGTGCCAATGATTGAGAACAAAATGCAGCTAGTGTATTTGTACTCTAGTGCAAGTGGGAGACTGTTGGAAATATGCCCTAGAGACAAATAGTAGTAAGGACTATTATCATATTTCATATAGTTTATGATTAAGTTTTATATCATGCTATAACTGTATTGAGTGGAAACATCAATACACGTGTGATATACAAACAACCAGGGGTTCCCAGTGAAACTCTAGTCACTAGTTCATTGGTCAACGGATGAGCATGTTTCCTGATCATGCGGCAGGCATAGGGATGGATGGACGGGCGTTGCATGGACAAGACAATTCACATAGCAATCAGAACAAAGGGCAACTGCAGATAAATAAGATAAAGCACCCAAGTACTAGACAATCCTAGGCATGTGTTCCATATATAGTCATACGTGCTCGCAATGAGAACTTGCACAACATCTTTTGTCCTGCCAGCCCGTTTGCAGCGGGGCCTCTAGGGAACTACTGGCAATTAAGGTTCTCCTTTTAATAGAGCACTAGAGCAAAGCATTAACACTCCTTGAACACATGTGATCCTCACATCAAAGCCTTTCCCTTCCGGTTATCCCGATTTCTGTCACTTCGGGGCCATAGGTTCCGGACAATGACGTGTGTATACAACTTGTAGATAAGACCAGAAACAATACTATCATAATGAATCGATAATAAGTTCAGATCTTAAATCATGGCACTCGGGCCCAGTGACAAGCATTAAGTACAACAAGTCGCAACAAAGTCATAAAGCACTAATAAAAGATACTAGGCACTATGCCCTAACAATCTGATGCCATTACATGAACGATCTCATCCAATCCCTACCATCCCCATAGCTACAGCGGGGGATTACTCACTCATAGATGGGGGAAACATGGATGGTCGATAGAGAAGCGATGGTGATGATGATGGCGATGATCTCCTCCAATTCCCTATCCCGGCAGGGTGCCAGAACGGAGTTTCTGGTACTGTTTCGTGGAATCTGGTGGTGCCGGCGGAGCGGAACTCCTTTTGGAAAAACGTCGAACCCCCCAAAGTTTTTAGGTCAGAAGGCTCCTTATAGGCGAAGAGAGAGACCGAGGGGGTGCCTGGGGGGCCCACACCACCCCCTGGTGCGGCCTGGCCTAGCCCGCACCACCAGGTGGTGTGGCCACCCCAGGGCTCCTCTCCGTCTTGTATTCTGGCTCCTAGAGTCTTCGGGTGAAATAGGATTTTTGGCATATTTTTCGGGATTTTTCCTGATAGTTGATTTTCCGGACAAAAAGTGGACACCAAGGCAATTCTACTGAAAACAGCGCCAGTTCGCATTAATTGCATCCAAATCACACAAGTATAGAGGAGAAACAATAGCAAAAGTGTTCGGGAAAGTAGATACGTTTTGGACGTATCAACTCCCCCCAATCTTAGCTTATTGCTTGTCCTCAAGCAATTTAGTTGAAAACTGAGTGCGGTAAAAGAACTTTGACGAACACATTTGCTTCATATGATGTAAATATTCTCAACAATGTGATCAACTACTTAGACAATTCATAATAAAGAGTATGCAAGTGAGTCTACTTAATAGTCATTACAAGCTATGAAGAGATTCCAACTCAAGAATAATAAGTAGCATAAAGCACGAACATAAGCAACATTACAATGCTCATAGAAAGGTATGATAGAGTGGTATCTCGCTTGCCTTTGATTATGTCAAGGCACCTCTGAAGTTCAAGTGATGACTAGAAGTAAAGATATCAAGGGTACAAGCATGAAAGTCAAAACACAAGTAATCAAGTATTGGAACAAACATAAAGAATGACAACTATGCTCTCAAGAAGGTGCTCAAACAGTAAGTGGAGACTCAACAGGTAGAGGAAAAGGTTTTGAATAATTGGAAAGGCTTCCAAATGCTGAAAGTATGGTACTCATTAGCTTTGAGCTATCATTGCCCCTATCATAAGCATCTTTAGTGTGGTTAAGATGAAAGTGACACAACTAAGAGGATATGCTTGACAAGTTATAAATTGAAGTCTCATGCCCCTTACTTACGAAGACCGATCCTCATGCTACTCAACTTCAGTCATGAGTAAGCTCTTGTCATTGTAAGTATATACGTATCATAGAGAACCGCCAACGGGGTACCCCTTGCACATGACACAGGAGCTATCCCATAATCAAAATACAAGGCAAGCAGACAATGTGCATCTCGGCGATCTTTTTATTTACTATGTGCATAGATTTTTATTGAGGATGCTTCATAGAATGCTCATTATGGTTATGCTGCAAGTTTCCACCATGATTAGGCATGGCTTAGGCTAGCGGCCCAGGCGTTTCTCTAACATACATACAAACTCCATGATCTTACAAGTTCCACTTTTATTTCACACCGCCCGGATCCATAAGCAAAAGAACATGATATAAACTAGGTACAAAATACCTATGAAGCGTTGAAAGCGGTCCCCCCCCAAGCTTAGGCTTTTGGCCTAAGTGGGTATCAGCCCCAGGCTGGCCAAGATGAAGTGTCACCGGGGTACGACGAGGAGGTACCCTCGTCCTGGTGCGAGCCCGAGTACTCCCCTCCGTAATGTGAGGAGTAATCATAGGAGGGCACATCCTCCTGGTGCTGCTCGTGGAAACCCAACAAGCTAAGCTGCTCATCCACCTTCTCCTTGGAGCGCGACCACGGTCTCCTATCAACACTGAACAAAGCAGGCTGTGGCAAAAGGATCTCCCTTTCATCCCCGTCAGTGAAAAGCATCCTATATACTAGATTGTTCAAATCAGAGGTGGCAGTGACAAAGTGATGAGTTTTCATGGCAACAAGGTCGAGCCTCTGTGGTGCTAGCATAACATCATCAGGAACCACTGAAAGATCTAAAGCATCGACTATACGCGAGGCAATGATGCCCCCATAGATAGGCCCCCTAGCAGCTAGGCGGTGAGCAATAAGAGAGCCAAGATTGTACCGAGTATCATTGTTGAGCGCAGCAGCAAGGAAAGCTAAGTGATAGTTGGAGATATTACTAGTGTTCTCCCTACCCAATACACTAGTGGCAAGATAGTATGCAAAGTATCTAAGAGCAGGGAGTTGGATATTTCTTATCTTTCCGTGCTGCGCCACGTGGTCATCATCATTGGTCACCCCTCGGTAAAGCTCCAACAAATCAGTGGGCCGCCCTTGAATTTTCTTCACGGTCCCTGTCATACGCACACCTACAATACTGCAAAATCTCTCCAAAGGCATGGTGAAGGGCATATCATAGATTTTAAAAGGGACAGTAGAATGATAGGATGTGTTAGTAAATGAGAAACTCTCAACAAAAGTTTTGGTGAGCATGGCGTATTGTGCACTCTCATCTTGCATATAAGAGGTCAAGCCAACCCTCTCAGTCAGTAGCAAGAAATCATCAAGAATACCTGTAGCTTGCAAGAAAGTAAAACAAGGAAAAAAGGATGGGTGAGCATCCCCATCATCCCTTTCACTGCCAATGCGTGTTGCAATGAGGTCTTCATTGTATGATGGCCTAGCTTGAGAGGCTGTTCTTGAGGGCCTCGACCTCCTAGGTGCATCACTCTCAAATATCTCTCCAAAAGTATGGTTGTTCATGCTTGGTATTCTGAAATTTAAACACCTATTAAACAAGTGATTGCAAAGTAAATATAATGAAGGATTCTACTCATAGGGACTTGCAAGAGGCCTAAACATGCATCAAAACTATATCTCTAAGCATCAAACAAGCTTATAAGCTCTCAAAACCAGTCACCTATAGCAGCAAAATACTCAACATACAATCCCCTAAACACAAATCTACTTAGATAAGGGGAGGAGTCACATACCAAGGAACAATTGCTCCAAATTTCAGCAAGAAAGATGGGCTGAGCAAAGAGATCGAAGAAACCGAGAGCAAGCACAGAGAGAACACGATTTTAAGCTATGAACTGGAGCTTAATCGGGAGAGAGAAGAAAGTGGCAAGAGAGAGAGGTAGTGGGGGGCCAGGGGTGGCCCACACCAGGGCATGGCGCCACCCAGGGCTGGCCGCGCCACCACATGGTGTGCCTGCCTGGTGGGCCCCCTGGTACCTACCAGGTACTCCTCTGCCCCTTATTCACGTAAAAATTTAATATGAATTTTCTGGAATTTTTCGAGACACTTTATTTTTGGGCAATTTTCAGAAATAGAAGGATGATTTTTCTGACAGACAGATTTTTTTCTTTTTGGAAACATGATGCAAGGACAAAACAAGGCTAGAACTACAGAAGTTGATGCAGCCCTCCCTACGGACGCTTCTGCATCTACACCAACAAGTACCCCAAGTGGACCCATCACTCGTGCCCGAGCCAAACTCCTACAAGCTAAGGTGAACACGCTCCTCTCCTCGTGCCAATTTGATACCTCCTTGGATGGTATGCTACTTCATGCAACTACCCTATGCATCATTAGGTACGAAGCCTCGACACATCACCAAGCACCCAGGGATGGTGGACAAGGAGCAGAACGTGAAGCAAACGCCGCTGGAGCTGCTCAGACCGGAGTCTCCGGTCTGCGCACACCGGAGTCTCTGGCCTGCCAAATTCATCGGCCTGAAGACACCGGAGTCTCCGGACCCACCTCCGGTCTGCCTCCAGGACCAAGCGCTGGGTCAATATGTCTGCCCCTCCGGAGGCTGGTTCGGAGACCGACCGGAGTCTCCGGACCACCACACCGGAGTCTCCGGACCGACCGTCGCCAGGCATGTAAAAGGCCTTTGGGGCTTCGGCCCATGTACCCCTTAGTCCGTCCAGAACTTGTCTTTTATTCCTAAAGTACCCCTGACTATGTGGCTGGCCTATATATAGTCCCCCACCTCCATTGTAAACCCTAGGCATGATATTGGAATTAGTGGAAACCCCTTTGTGGATCTATCTAATTCTTGCCTCATGCTCCTTGACTAAGGAGCACCAATATCCCCAAACCTCGTTGGAGTTTGCATCGTGCCTCCGCGTTGTACAAGGCCTAGGCATCGGTGTCCCTTTGCCTAGACATCAAGATCTCACCGAGTCTCCCATCTCGCCGTGCCAGTTCGAGAGAGAGTCCTCCGCCCGATGCCGATCCTAGGGACTGCGCCGGACCGGTCACCGCAGGCGTGAGCTATTGGTGTTTATTGTGGTTTTTGCGTGTGTGTGTTCGTCGCGTTCTTCGTGCGTGTGTTTGTCGTGTTCATCCTCCCCTCCTCTCCCCGCACTCCATCCTCGATTTGAAAGGGAATTGTGAAAGATCGGGCCACCCTAGAGGTTTGCCCTCAACATATTGGTATCAGAGCTTCGTTGCTCACGATTTCGCCCACAAATTTTTGGTATCAACGTGTTGGGTCTTGAGGAAATGAAATCTTTGTATGCTTCCGACCCGTTCTTTGAACCAATTTTCGCAAAGTGCTCCAATGACAAAGGAGTTTATGATTTCTGTTTGCATAAGGGCTTTCTATTTAAACAAAACAAGCTATGCATTCCGAAGTCGTCGCTTCAACTTTTGCTTCTCCAAGAATCTCATGGTGGAGGCCTTATGGGTCACTTTGGTCGCGACAAGACATTGGACATGCTCTCCAATCACTACTTTTGGGCCAAGATGAAGCGGGACGTGGAGCGCTACGTTCCACGATGCACGACATGTGTTCAAGCTAAGTCGCAAGCTAATCCCTATGGTCTTTATATGCCATTGCCTATTACTCATACACCTTGGTCCGACATTAGCATGGATTTCGTGTTAGGATTGCCTAGATCTAAGCATGGTCATGATTCTATATTTGTTGTTGTGGATCGTTTTTCCAAAATGGCACACTTCATACCGTGCCATAAGACCGACGATGCTTCACATGTTGCAAATATGTTTTTCAGGGAAATCGTCCGTCTTCACGGTGTGCCAAGGACAATCGTCCCCCACCACGACGTAAAACTCATGAGCTACTTATGTAAGACCCTCATGGCCAAGCTCGGCGTCAAGCTCCTCTTTTCATCCGCATCGCATCCTCAAACTGATGGCCAAACCGAAGTTGTCAACCGAAGCCTCGGAACTCTCCTACGTGTGCTGATCAAGAAAAACTTGAAGGATTGGGAGGAATGCATCCCACACGCCGAGTTCGCCTACAACCGTGCGAAGCACTCAACAACCAAGATGAGTCCATTCATGATCGTCTATGGTTTCGAGCCCCTCACCGCGCTCGACATCCTACCACTACCTCTACATGAGCGATCGAACATGGACGTTGAGAAGCGCGCACAAGCTATGAAGAAGCTTCATGAAGAAACAAGAGCTACTATCGAACAACAAGTCCTTCGCCAAGCTTCAAGGTTAAACAAGGACAAGAAGGAGATGATGTTTGAAGAAGGTGACCTTGTGTGGATACACCTAAGCAAAGACCGCTTCCCCAAGGAAAGTGACTCCAAGCTCAAGCCAAGAGGAGATGGTCCCTTCAAGGTCCTCAAACGAATCAACAACAACGCCCACATCATCGACATACCAACCTCCAAGTACCTTGCAAGCAATACATTCAATGTCAAGGGCCTCTCACCCTACCATGGAGATGTTCACGATGATAACCATGAAGAGTCGAGGACGAATCTTTCCCAAGGGGGGGAGCTGATGCAGCCCGCCATACGGATGCTTCTACATCTACACAAACAAGTACCCCAAGTGGACCCATGACTCGTGCCCGAGCCAAACTCCTGCAAGCCAAGGTGAACTCGCTCCACTCCTCGTGCCAATTTGATACCTCCTTGGATGGTATGCTACTTCATGCAACTACCCTATGCATCATCAGGTACGAAGCCTCGATACATCACCAACCACCCAAGGATGGTAGACAAGGAGCAGAACATGAAGCAAACGCCGCTGGAGCTGCTCAGACCGGAGTCTCCGGTCTGCGCACACCGGAGTCTTCGGCCTGCCAAAGTCTCCGGCCTGAAGACACCGGAGTCTCCGGACCCACCTCCGGTCTGCCTCCAGGACGAAGCGCTGGGTCAATCTGTCTGCCCCTTTGGAGGCTGGCCCGGAGACCGACCGGAGTCTCCGGTCTAGACCGGAGTCTCCGGACCACCACACCGGAGTCTCCTGACCGACCGTCGCCAGGCATGTAAAAGGCCTTTGGGCCATCGGCCCATGTACCCCTTAGTCCGTCCAGAACTTGTCTTTTATTCCTAAAGTACCCCTGACTATGTGGCTGGCCTATATATAGTCCCCCACCTCCATTGTAAACCCTAGGCATGATATTGGCATTACTGGAAACCCCTTTGTGGATCTATCTAATTCTTGCCTCATGCTCCTTGACTAAGGAGCACCAATATCCCCAAACCTCGTTAGAGTTTGCATCGTGCCTCCGCGTTGTACAAGGCCTAGGCATCGATGTCCCTTTGCCTAGAGGTCAAGATCTCACCGAGTCTCCCATCTCGTCATGCCGGTTCGAGAGAGAGTCCTCCGCCCGACACCGATCCTAGGGATTGCGTCGGACCGGTCACCGCCCGCATGAGCTATTGGTGTTTATCTTGGTTTTTGCGTGTGTGTGTTCATCGCGTTCTTCGTGCATTTGTTCGTCGTGTTCATCCTCCCCTCCTCTCCCCGCACTCCATCCTCGATTTGAAAGGGAATCGTGAAAGATCGGGACACCCTAGAGGTTTGCCCTCAACAGAAGTTCTAGCATGCAAGCAACTAACAATAAAAAGAAAACTAAGCGAAAGCAAAAACTAAAATGCAAAGGATAGAAATAAACGGGGATAATCATAATGAAAACATTGTTTTGTTCAATGGAATCCTTTTGTTAGCAAGGTTGATCAAGTCTTGCTACCAAAACAATTGCATATGAGACAAAACTTTGTACTCCACTAATGATTATGTTACCTTAACCTTGATAGCAATGGTCCCAATCATAATAGTTTCAAATTTTTCTCTTGGTATGGGACAATATATTTCTCCAACTTGAATGCCTTCAACATGTTCAATTGAATTTAAACCATAAGTCCTTTCAATCTTCTTGGGGAAATAGACAGTATGTTCCTTTTCATTAACATTGAAGGTCACCTTTCCTTGTTACAATTAATAACAGCTCCTGCAGTATTAAGGAAAGGTCTCCCAAGACATATTATCATCTTCAGGCATTTCAAGCACAACAAAATCAGTTAATATCAAGCAATTGTGAGCCACCTGAACAGTTACATCCTCACATATACCCACAGGAATAGTGGTAGATTTATCAGCCATTTGCAAAGATATATCAGTTGGTATCAATTTTTCAAGTTGAAGCCTCTTATAGAGAGAGAAAGGCATAACACTAACTCCAGCTCCCAAATCACACAAAGCAGTTCTAACATAACTGTTCTTAATAGAGCAAGGGATAGTTGGAATCCTTGGGTCTCCAAGTTTCTTAGGAACCTTACCATTGAAGGAATAATTAGCAAGATAAGTGGAAATTTCTTCATTAGGAATCTTCCTTTTATTCGAGATAGTGTCCTTCATATACTTTGAGTAAGGAGGCAATTTAATAGCATCAGTCAAAGGAATTTGCAAGAATAAAGGCTTCATCCACTCACAAAACTTATTATAGTGTTCATCTTCCTTTGACTTGTGTTTCTTATCAGGGAAAGGCATAGGTTTTTGGACCCAAGGTTCTCTTTCACTACCATGTTTCTTAGCGATAAAATCTTCTTTAGTGTATTTAGTAGTCTTAGTGTGGTTTTCAGGTTCTTCTTCAACTTTTTCTTCATTAGGAACTTCATTTTCTTCATTACGACTTTCAGTTTCAACATCAAAGATAGATATACTATTAGGATCTATAGCAGGTTCAGAGGATTCTTCAATATTTTTATGTTTCTTTTTCCTTTTCTTACGAGTAGAACCACTATTTTCAGTTTGTTGAGAATCCTGCTCAATTATTTTGGGATGCCCCTCAGGATATAGAGGATCCTGGGTAGCAACACCACTTCTAGTTCTAATTTCATAAGCATGTTTTTCTTTAGCAGCATTAACTAGCAAGTCGTTTTGTACTTTAACGAGTTGATCTATTTGAGTTTGAACCATTTGAAAGTGTTTAACAATCATTTTAACATCATTAGAGGTTCTTTCCATAATATATTTCAACTCAACAATAGCTCTAGTGTTTTCCATTAGATGATTTTGCACCCTTTTATTAAAGTTATCTTGCTTAACAATAAAGATATCAAATTCTTCTAAGCATTGATCCGGAGGTTTCAAGTAAGGGATATCACCTTCATCAAAGTGTTGGAGAGAGTGTACCTCAATAGTGGATGAGTAGGGAATAGGCTTACATAATTATTCTATAGGAGGTAAATTCTTGACATCTGCAGCTTTAATTCCCTTCTCCTTAAGACATTTCTTAGCTTCCTTCATCACTTCATCATTTAATTCAATAACTCCCCTGTTCTTTGATGTTGGAATAGGCACAGGAATAGATGGTTCGAATACAATTACTATAGGTGTAACTTGTTTAGGAGGAGTCCAATCTTCATAATTCGTGCTTATTTTAGCTATTAATTCCTCATCTTCCTTGGGAGCCCTATTCCTGAAAACACAATCAGCACAACTATCTAGGTATGCCCTATATTCCTCGGTTAGTCCATTATAAAATATATCAAGAAGCTCATTCTTAGGTAATGGACTTCCAGCCTGTGCATGAATCAAAGCACAAAACCTTGCCCAAGATTCGGGCAATACCTCTTTTTCTCCCTGTTTAAAATCAAAAAGTTCCTGCAAAATAGCATGTCTAGCACTGGGAGGAAAATATTTCTGTAGGAAACTACTAATCAAGCACTCTAGGATATCAATAGATCCAGGAGGTAAATTACTAAACCAAGTTTTAGCTTCTCCTTTCAGTGAAAAAGGAAAAATCTTAGCAACAAAGTAAGTACGCATCTTAATATCATCAGAAAACAAGCCACTCATAGTAGAAAGTTCATTCATATGTGCTACCACACTTTCATTCTTAGTCCCATAAAAAGGTTCTTTCTCGACAATAGCTATGGAAGATAGATCGAGAGAGAAATCATAATCTTCATCTATAATATTTATGGGAGAAGCAGCAAACTTAGCATCAAGAGATAATTTGGGTCTAATAGTATGCCTCTCAAGGAGACTCTTAGCAGCGCTCCTATGATGGGTGTTCCTACATTCTTCAATAAACTCATCAGTCATCTCAACACAATCTTCTTCAGCATCATAACTCTTAGTAGACTCAGGTGAGCTAACAGGTGTGGCAGTGTTTTCATTAGGAGTTTTGGTATTTCCAGCTATAGTTCTAGCAATCGTAGCATCTAGGAAAGGACCTAATGAACCACTCTTATCAAGAACAGTAGAAGCAGCATCATAAGCATCAGAAGTTTCAGATTCAGCAGTAGTAGCAGTGTGTGTAGCATGTGTATGTGGTGGTGTAAGGAACTTACTCAAAACAGACGGTGAATCAAGAGCGGTAGAGGTGTTCAGAACTGTACCTCTTCTTGTAGTGGATGGTAAAATAGGAACCTTGCCATCTCGAGACTTACCCATGATGGATGGATAGCAGCAAACAATAGAGAATCCAAGTGAACTTGATAAATAAAGCTATGCTCCCCGGAAAAAGCGCCAGAAAATAGTCTTGATGACCCACAAGTATAGGGGGTGTATCCCAGTATTTTCGAGGGAAGTGAAACCCAATTTATTGATTCGACACAAGGGGAGCCAAAGAATATTTATCAGCCTTAACAACTGAGTCACTGGTTCATTGGTCAACGGATGAGCATGTTTCCTGATCATGCGGCAGGCATAGGGATGGATGGACGGGCGTTGCATGGACAAGACAATTCACATAGCAATTAGAACAAAGGGCAACTGTAGATAAATAAGATAAAGCACCCAAGTACTAGACAATCCTAGGCATGTGTTCCATATATAGTCATACGTGCTTGCAATGAGAACTTGCACAACATCTTTTGTCCTGCCAGCTTGTTTGCAGCGGGGCCTCTAAGGAACTACTGGCAATTAAGGTGCTCCTTTTAATAGAGGACCGGAGCAAAGCATTAACACTCCATGAACACATGTGATCCTCAGATAAAAGCCTTTCCCTTCCAGTTATCCCGATTTCTCTCACTTCGGGGCCATAGGTTCCGGACAACGACGTGTGTATACAACTTGTAGATAAGACCAGAAACAATACTATCATAATGAATCAATAATAAGTTCAGATCTGAAATCATGGCACTCGGGCCCTAGTGACAAGCATTAAGCACAATAAGTCGCAACAAAGTCATAAAGCACTAATAAAAGATACTATGTACTATGCCCTAATTATCAGATGCCATTACATGAACAATCTCATTCAATCCCTACCATCCCCATAGCCTACAGCGGGGGATTACTCACTCATAGATGGGGGAAACATGGATGGTCGATGGAGAAGTGATGGTGATGATGATGGCGATGATCTCCTCCAATTCTCCGTCCCGGCAGGGTGAAAGAACGGAGTTTCTGGTGCTGTTTCGTGGAATCTGGTGGTGGCGGCGGAGCAGAACTCCTTCTAGAAAAACGTCGATCCCCCCGAAGTTTTTAGGTCAAAAGGCTCCTTATAGGCGAAGAGAGAGACCGAGGGGGTGCCTGGGGGCCCACACCACCCCCTAGCGTGGCCTGGCCTGGCCCGCGCCACCAGGTGGTGTGGCCACCCCAGGGCTCCTCTCCGTCTCGTATTCTGGCTCCTAGAGTCTTCGGGTGAAATAGGATTTTTGGCATATTTTCCGAGATTTTTCCTGATAGTTGATTTTCTGCACAAAAAGTGGACACCAAGGCAATTCTGCTGAAAACAGCGTCAGTTCACATTAGTTGCATCCAAATCACACAAGTATAGAGGAGAAACAATAGCAAAAGCGTTCGGGAAAGTAGATACGTTTTGGACGTATCAGATATCACTTGTCGGAACGAGTTAAGTAGCATTGTTCAGTAACGAGATTGAACACGACATGGCGATGTCATTGATCAGATATCGGGCAATGCAAGTAGCGAGTGACAAAGGGAATAATACACGACTGTCCCGGTTCAAACGACGAAAGATCTTCGTGGAACGCACAGGGGTCACATGGCCATCCATGTCCCTCTGTCGATCATTGGTGCGGGTGTGTCCCGACCATGTCTGGAGTGTTCCCGAACCGTGGGGTATCACGCTTAAGGGCTTGATGATGCATAGAGAGTGTTTATAGGATCGATAGAATCACCGAAGAAGAGAAGGGAGAAAACTGGAAGGGTTTCGATAAGTCCGGAGGATGTCCGGAGTGGAGGTGGAAGGTGTTTCATAGCCACGATATTGAATAATATGTGAATGAATGTTTAAATATTGATTTAATCATTTATTCATAATTATTTAATAAAGAGAAAATCAATTTTAATGGTCAAAGGCTTAATGGGCCAATTCCGGAGGGAGAAGGCCCATTACGGGAAAGGAGAGAGGGAGAAGGAGCAAGGGGAGGCCGGTTGGGCCTAGCCCCCCACGCGGGGCCCACTAGGTGTCCGGCGGCCACCTCCTCCCCCCTCCTCTCCTTTAGTCCCACCCCGGGACTTTGAGGGAGGTAGTACCTCCCCTTCCCCTATATAAAGTGGGGTATTTGGCTTAGAAAAATACACCAATAATCAATAAAGGTCTCCCCACTTTTGGGAGGACCTCTAATTGATATTTTCTCTCTCCCCCTCTCTCTCTCGTGACCGTGGTCCAAAGTCTGGACTGCGTGAGCGAGAGACATCTTCACCGCGGAGCGCCGTCGCGCTACGGGATTCGGATCCGAGAGCTCTACTTCCGCAACTGCTGCTAGATCAGGGAAGCGGGAGTCATCATCTGGCACCGGAGATGTGTAACTCCCCGCGAGGTGTCGCACTTGAGGCACTGAAGTCGTTGGAGCCTGAAGGAGCGCATGGACTTCATGAAGACATTGAGGTCGGCTTCGGCTCGTCTACATCAACCACGCTCTCCTGAGCATTGACAATGCTTTTTGGTCTTCGACGGTAAGTTCGTGAAAAGCCCCTCCCATTACTATATTACTAATAGATAGGTCCTGGCAGCTTCAGGGGTTCAGGGGCGTAGAGTAAAATCTATTGTTTTTATGCGCGGAACCCCTACAATTGCTACTAGGGAGAAAACAACAATCCTTTGTTCATAGAACAATCATATTGTTTAATTTACATGCAATTCATATTGCAATTATCTGTTGCTTGCAACTTAATATCGGAGGGGGTTCGGATGATAACCTGAAGGTGGATTATTAGTCATAGATGTAGTTGGATGGCGGTCTATGTATAATGTTGTAATGCCCAATCAAGTCTCAAAGGAGTCAAGATGAGTAGTATATGCATATTGCTTTCTCGATGTTTGTCAATTGCCCCGCTGTAATTTGTTCACCCAACATGTTATTTATCTTAAGGAGAGCCACCACTAGTGAACTATGGACCCCGGTCCTTTCTTTTACCATCAATCTACAATTGTTTACTGCTTTCTGTTTACTTTTTGCAACCTATTACTTTCTTCCATTCGATACGTTTAATCCTTTGTTTTCAGCAAAAACCAGTGAGATTGATAACCTCATTGTAAGTTGGGGACAGAGTTATGTGGTTTTGTTGTGCAGGTCTCCACATTGCTGCTGGCAACGGTAGTGCCCCCTGCCAAAGTTCAGCTCGCAACACCTTTGGGGTGTTTCCTTGCTCCTACTAGATTGATAACCTTGGTTTCATAACTGAGGGAAACTTACTACTATGCTCATCATACCTTCCTCTTGGGGTTCCCCGACGAGCTCGTTATTATACGAGTCAGCAAGTGATTTTCTGGCGCCATTCCCGGGGAGTCAAGGACACCTTCACAAGGGGAGTCCATCATAACCAATCTCTTTACTTTGTTATTTTTGTTTTGCTTAGTTTACTTTTTGTTTTGTTTGCTTGTTTCCTTTTCAAAAACACAAAAAAATAATTTTACAAGTTTGCTTTCTTTATTAAAAACAAAAAAATATGACTACTCTGGAAAATACTAAGTTGTGTGATTTTGCTAGCACCAACAACAATGATTTCATGAGCACACCTATTGCTCTACCTGTTCTTGAAGCTACTTCCTTTGAAATAAAACCTGCTTTACTCAATCTTGTTATGAGGGAACACTTTTCTGGTATTGGTAATGACGATGCTGCAGCTCATCTAAATAACTTTGTTGAACTTTGTCACATGCAAAAGCATAGGGATATAGATGGGGATATTATTAAGCTTAAATTTTTTCCTTTCTCTTTGAGAGGAAAAGCTAAATAATGGTTGAATTCCTTAACTAGGAATAGTATTGATTCTTGGACTAAATGCAAAGATGCTTTCATTGGAAAATACTATCCTCCTGGTAAGATTATATCTATGAGAAGTGACATAATGAAGTTTAAACAATCTGATAATAAACATGTTGCTCAAGATTGGGAAAGAATGAAATCTTTGGTAAAGAATTGTCCCACTCATGGACTGCTTGGATGATCATCCAAACCTTTTATGCCAGATTGAACTATTCTTCAAGAAATCTATTGGATTCTGCTGCTGGAGGTACCTTTATGACCATTACTTTGGGTGCTGCAATAAAGCTTCTGGATAATATGATGGTTAACTATTCTGAATGGCATACTGAAAGGGCTCCACAAGGTAAAAAGGTAAATTCTGTTGAGGAAACCTCCGCCTTGAGTGATAAAATTGATGTTATTATGTCTATGCTTGTTAATGGGAAGGCTCATATTGATCCAAATCATGTTCCCTTAGCCTCGTTGGTTGCTCAAGAGGAGCAAGTTGATGTGAACTTTACAAGAAATAACAATTTTAGCAACAATGCCTACAGGAATAATTTTGGTAACAACAATTATAGGCCATATCCTCCCAACAATGGTAATGCTTATGGAAATTCTTACAACAATAATAAGAGTGTTCCCTCTGAACTTGAAGTTATGCTTAAAGATTTTATTAGTAAACAAACTGCTTTCAATAAAACTATTGAGGAGAAACTCTCTAGTGCTGAAAGAAATATAGCATCATTAGCTGAAGCTCAATCTTCTTTGAATAAAATGGCTGCTAAACCTGAAACTATTGATAATCCCTTTTCTTCTACTAATGCCATACAAGTTAGAATTGATGAAATTGCTAGAAATGTTTGTGTTTCTACTATCAGTACCACAAATGTTGAAGCTAGTAGTAGTTCTACTACTCTAGATGATAAATGTGATTTTGATCTTGATGTTTGCAATATTTCTGAAGTCATTAAGTTTCTACAAAAGCTTGCTAAAAGTCCTAATGCTAGTGTTATGAATATGTCCTTCATAAAACACATTACTGATGCTCTCATAAAGATTAAAGACGAAAAGATGAAACATAAAGCTTCTATTCCTATAAAACATGAAGATGATTGGGAACCCATCAGTAATATGAAAGTGAATGATTTTGATTTCAAAGCTTTATGTGATCTTGATAGTAGTGTTTCTATTATGCCTAGAAAGATTTATTATATGCTTGATTTGCCACCACTTGAAGATTGTTATTTGAATGTCCCACTTGATGATAATGATAAAAAAACTCATGGGGAGTGTTACTGATGTTCTTATTATGGTTAACAATGCCTATGTCCCCGTTGATTTCTATGTTTTGGATGTTGAATGCAATGCTTCTTGTCCTATTACTTTGGGAAGACCTTTTCTTAGAACTGTTGGTGCCATTATTGATATGAAAGAAGGCACCATTAAATATCAACTCCCACTCAAGAAAGGTATAGAACACTTCCCTAAGAAGAGAGAGAAGATTTCTTTTGCCTCTCCTATGAAAACAAAATTTGCTCTTAATTATTCTTCATTCGAGAACACTTGATTTTTTTCTTGCTTCTTATGCCAAACTTAAAGTCGTTAAAGAAAAGTACTTATTGGGAGATAACCCAAAAGTTTTAGATGGGTCTTAGAAGTTATTACTTCTGTGATAACCTCTCCTTATCATTTTTATTTGCTTTTTGTGCCAAGAGTAACCTCTAATGAGAGAGAAGTAATGGGAAAGTTGTTGTCCCGAAAAAGATTGCTGTGCTTCACCGTAAATTTTTTTGTAAAATCTCTGTACGTCCTTTTGAGGCGTGAATTTTTGTGCCTCTGCCCCAGGTTGTTATCTAACTTTCGTTAGTTGAACACTTTTTTATTTGAGCAACAGAATGTCTTCTAAAAAATTAGTCTTTACCTGTTGGTCTGTTTGGACAGATTTCTGCCTTTATTTGCATTTGCTTCTTGTTGGTTCCTTTTTGAGTTCTTTTGGGGAATTGAGCTTTTTGAGGGAAGTTCTACAGCAGCTTGTGTTTTTTTCGAAGTTCTATTGGTGTTGAAACTGAATCCAAAGATTTATTATCTTGAGTGCACTAATGTTGCTAATAAACATTGTGTGAAGTTTTGTATGAAGGGAAAATTTGAGGTGTATGGACGGAATGAGTAATGAGATGAAGAATGGACTAAAGCCCAAGCTTGGGGACGCCACACATGTCACCCCAAGAAATATCCAAGAAGTACAAGCATCACAGCTTGGGGATGCCCAAGGCATCCCCTTCATCAATAAAAATCCCAGGTTTCTTCCAAACACTTCATTTTTATTGTTTCATGCACAGTTGAGTTGTTCTTGGAGCGTCTTCTTTTTCCTTTTCGTTTTGGTTTTTCGTTTGCTTGGTTTTCCTAGTTTGCTTAATAAATTGGTTGGACGCCCTCTTTCATGCATTGGTTTTCAAATAGTTTGGTTTGGATTGGACAAGAGAAGGAAAGTTCATACTTAACTGGTAAAGAGAGCTTGTTTTTGACTGTGGCCTATGCTTTGTCATGCCATGCTTGATATTGTTTTGGCTTTAGGGTTAGTATTCTTTGTTGTAGCATGACATGTTATAAACAATTGAGATTGCTTAATGTGCCTTGGAAGGATTATCGTTGTTTTAGCATATTAAAGCATAGTATTGTGGTATTCTCCTTTGATGCTTTATTTGGGTTGACTTGGCACATGCTCACACCATTTTATGACTATCCCAAGTCACCAGAGCCTTTATGATCCTTTAGTTTTCAACTTGTAGTATCACTTTATGCTTTGATTAATGATTTTTTGTCGCTCTGCATGATTATGGCCATTATTGCTCTCTTAGTTTGTCGCTCCCAGTCTTTTGCTAGCCTCGGTAACCAAGTATGAGTTCCACTCATGCATCCACCAAGTTATTCCAAAGAGTCCACCATACCTACCTATTAGCATATGCTATTCCAAGTATATTCATGTTTTTATCTACCTTTCGAATTAAACTTGTTATATGAAAATTAGTGATTAAAACTCTCACGAACTTGATGGCACACTTTACTTTTCTTGCCCTTAATAAACTGGAACCATTGTGTCGTCTATGTTGTATATGCTTGCACTTATTTGTTGGGGATTAGCAGAACCATGTTGTCACGGGGAACGCTTTCAAAATTGCACTTTTACTTTGTACCTAGTTGATATCATGCTCTTTTGACTATGGATGTCGTCGGTGTGAAATGAAAGGGGAGCTTGTAAGTCCATGGAGTTATGTATGTGTGTTAAAGAAACGCCTGGGCCGCTGGTCTAATCCATGCTGACATGGTGGAAACCTGCAGCGTAACCATAATGAGCTGTCTATGAAGCATTCTTCTTATAAAAAAGAGTCAGATATTGAGAAAAAAGAGAAAAAGAAAAGAAAAAAAGAGATATGAGAAAAGAGGAAAGAGAGAAAAAAGCACCATTTTCCCATGGTAAATAAGTAGATTGATGAGATGCTCGTTGTCTGCTTGCCTTGTCATTTTGATATGGGGATTCTTCCGTATCATCGGGCAAGGGGTACCCCGTTGGCGGTTCTCTATGATACACATGTACTTACGATGACAAGAACTTACCGGTAACTAAACTTGAGTAGCATGAGGAGCGGCCCTCGTATTCAAGGGACATGAGATTTCCAACTTATACTTCGTCAAGCATATACTTCATAGTTTGTTCACTTTAACCTTAATCACTTCGAGATGCTTATGATAGGGGCAATGAGGGATGAAAGCTAATAAGTACCATAATTTTTGGAAGCTCTTTATGAAAGTTAAATCTCTGCTTCCTTCTATGAAGACCTTTTCTTCCACTTTTATATTGAGTCTCCACCTTCTACCTTTATGCACCTACTTTGAGAGCATAGTGGCCATTCTTAGTTCTATGTGCATTGTCCCAAGACTTGTTGATTGATGCATAACTTGTTATTGCTTGTTTGAAACTATTGTATCTAGTCACTCTTATGAACTTTGAAGGTGTCCTATGCATTTATATTTGCTACTCTATTGAGGGACAAGCTGAATACTTTTATGCTATGTTTTCTTTCTGTGAAACAAACAAATGTCTTGCAAAGCATTGTTATTCATGAATCTTTTGTTTGTGCCTTTTCATGTTGCATCATAGTTTCTTTGCTTATTGCTAGAACTTTGTCTTTCATGTTATGATTGAAGTACTATGATCCTAGCTTTCAATGTTTTACAAATACTTTGATCAAGTTTATGATGGTGCATGTCACCTAAAAAATTATTATTTCTTTTTATCACTTACCTACTCGAGGACGAGCAGGAGTTAAGCTTGGGGATGTTGATACGTTGCTAACGTATCCATAATTTTTGATGTTCCATGCTTGGTTATATCTACTTTCTTATGGTTTGTCCTTACTTTGGAGTAATTTTCAGATGATTTCTTGGACTAACCTGTTAACAAGAGTCACAGTGTCAGCTGCCTATTTTCTGCTGTTTTTGGTTCCAGGAAAGTCAGAAAATGAATATTCTCGGAATTGGACGGGAAAAAAGCCAAAGTCAGTTTTTCACCAAGGGACGCACAGAGCAAGAATACGAGACGGAGAGGGGCCAGATGGCGTCCACACCACCTGGCTGCGCGGCCAGGCCTGGCCCGTGCCAGGGGGTGGTGTGGCCAGCCCAGGCACCCCCTCGGCCTCCCCTTCCGACTATAAGATGCCTCCGATACACAAACCCTAAGTACCTGATCAAAATTCCACGAAAGAGTCTGTAGCCACTATCTACTCTGTCCCTAGATCGGGAGGGATCTGAAGCTCTTCCCGGCACCCTGCCAGAGAGGGGAATTCACCCTGGAGGCCTTCTTCATCATCATGCAAGCCTCCGGTGTGATGCGTGAGTAGTTCATCTCTGGACTACGGGTCCATGTAGTAGCTAGATGGCTGGTTCTCCTCCTTTGTGCTATCATGTTTGGATCTTGTGAGCTCTGTTCATGATCAAGATCATCTATTTGTAATCCTACATGTTGTATTTGCGGGGATCCGATGGATATTGAGATGCTATTTCAGATTGTTTATTGATTCTATCATGTCTTTGTTATTTGTGATCTTGCATGCTTTCCGTTGTTAGTAGCTATCTTGGCCAAGTAGATGCTAGCAACTCCAAGAGTTAGTATTTATGCTCGATAGTGGGTTCATGCCTCTAGTAATCTGGGGAAGTGACAGAAATCTCTAAGGTACTAGATGTGTTGTTGCTACTAGGAAGAAAACAATAATCCTTTGTTCATAGAACAATCATATTGTTTACTTTACACGCAATTCGTAATGCAATTGTCTGTTGCTTGGAAATAATACTGGAGGGGGTTCGGATGATAACCTGAAGGTGGATTATTAGTCATAGATGCAGTTGGATGGCGGTCTATGTATAATGTTGTAATGCCCAATCATGTCTCAAAGGAGTCAAGATGAGTAGTATATGCATATTGCTTTCTCGATGTTTGTCAATTGCCCCGCTGTAATTTGTTCACCCAACATGTTATTTATCTTAAGGAGAGCCACCACTAGTGAACTATGGACCCCGGTCCTTTCTTTTACCATCAATCTACAATTGTTTACTGCTTTGTGTTTAATTTCTACAAACTATGACTTTCTTCCATTCGATACGTTTAATCCTTTGTTTTCAGCAAAAACCGGTGAGATTGACAACCTCATCATAAGTTGGGGATAGAGTTCTGTGGTTGTGTTATGCAGGTCTCCACATTGCTGCTGGCACCGGTAGTGCGCCCTGCCAAAGTTCACCTAGCAACACCTTTGGGGTGTTTCCTTGCTCCTACTGGATTAATAACCTTGGTTTCATAACTGAGGGAAACCTACTGCTGTGCTCATCATACCTTCCTCTTGGGGTTCTCGAACGAGCTCGTTAGTATACGAGTCAACAATACACAGTTGTTCTTTGTGGCTAAAATTGCTCTTGACGTGATGTATTGTGGATCTTCTAGTTCGGTGCACTTGTTTTGTAGATATGGCCGATCAGTCTATCCAATCCATTATCTTCCTTCTTATTTGGCACGCATATACTTGTAGGTAGAAGTATTTCATCGTGCTCGTTTGTTTTCTCGGTTCCGCTTCCAATTTGCAGTAGGTATTCCGCGAATCCCGGGTCGTTTTGTGCTCTCATGTTGCGTACAATCTTCAGTTGTCTCATGCATTTCTAGATTTCTGACCTGCTTAGTGACGCGTCTACTATTTGGGCCCTTGAACCCTTTTCGACAACTGGGAGCACTTGTCTAAAATCTCCTCCAAATACGACCGTTTTCCCACCGAATGGAAGATCCGCTCTATCCATTATGTCCTGCATGCTTGTGTCTAGTGCCTCAACTACTTGCCTCTTTGTCATAGATGCTTCGTCCCAGATTATTAGAGATGCCTTTTGGAGTAGCTTCGCTGTCCCGCTTTGTTTTGTGAATCCGCAAATCGCTCCATCATCTGTTTTAAGTGGAATCTTGAATCTTGAGTGCGTGGTTCTCCCTCCAGGCATTATTGAAACGGCAACACCGAAAGTGGCTGTCGCTAGAGCAATCTTTCCCTGTTCACGTACTGTTGCCAGGAGCGCTCTGTAAAGGAATGTTCACGTACCGGTCCATCGACGAATAATATGCCTCCTCTTTGGGTGTCTATCGTTTCTAGGATTTCATCGTAGGCCGCCCTTTGCTCTATGTTTAGTTTCTTATGTAGATCTTTGTACTCTTGGTTTACCTCGATTAACAACTCCTCAGTTATCTCCCTTGGTACGTTGTCTGCCGTGTCATGATGTTCATCGATCGCTGGCAGAGGGAACAATTTGATATCTTCTCCCATTGATTGTAGCATGTCTCTGATTTTTTTTGTGCCATTTGTTCGACTATATGCTTGCATTTGCAGTTTCTGCTGTAGTCTTCAGACATTGCGTCGAGGTGATTGTTCTAGAGCCACGGACGTCAGTGGGCTCGCAAAACACAAGGATTGTTGTGAATAGCCTTCGTAGCGATGATGGCATCTGGAACAACCGCACTTCTGTCATGCAGTCATCTAGTGTGTTGTCTGCCTCAATTAGTCCCCTTTTTTCTACGGCTTCACGGAAAGTTGGCATGAGTTGTCCATCAACTGTCTGTAGGTCCTCGAAGCTCCTGGCACCTCGAACATGGTTTAGGAGAACTCGGAGATAGTATCGTTGGCCTTCTACTGGATATGCTGCTACGATCCCGCCTACTTGAAATTTACTTTTATGTTTTCTTTCTTGCCAAAACTTTCCCTCTTTTTGCTAGGTATAGTGTTCTGGAAAGTCCCTGTATAGCAAGCCTCGTGATCTCTCATATAATCTATTTGCTTCAAAGTATGCTGTAAGCATTGACTTCTAACGTTGTTGATATTTTCTTTGCCGTTATACGAGACCATGTGCATATTTGGGAGATGAAGCTGCAGTTGTAACACTGGTGGGTGTATTTTTCTTAGTTCGAAGCCATATATTCTCCACAGTGCTTCTGGAGGTGTCACCCACCATGCATCTCTATGCTGTCTAATCTCGTCGATTTCGGCTTCCTTTATTGTCTCAGTCACGCTTACAGATGCACGATCATGTCCCTTGTATATGTACTTGAAGAGGTACTTAACGGCTTTAAGGCTTTAGCATATCTCAACATTAATGTGGCAGTTGAACATTCTCAATAGATATGGGTTGTAAGGAACGACCCACCTGTTATCTAGCTTAGACTTTTGTACTGTTTCTTCCCGACCATCTTTGCGTCTCCTATACACTGGCTAGGAGTCCTTTCCTTGAACTGTATTTTCGTTAAATGGCCTTGGATAATTGTTTTTGCATGTCTGGTGATTTTTTGTGCATGGACAGTTTCTATTAAGTGAACCACAAGGACCATGCGTCATATGCTTGATTATCATTTTATACAGCTCTAGGTACTTGTGCTTGTTAGGGAGCTCTGCGGAGATGATTTTGTCGTATTGCTCTGGACACGTGTACTTGTATTTTCCCGTCATGATCAGTAGGAAGTGAGCATGTGGCAGTCCCCTCTTCTAGAATTCTACAACATAGGTATATGCTGTCACCATTCCCAGAATTTCCTTCTCAAATAGCTGCTTCTTCATTTCCTCTAGCTTCGCCCTGAAAACACGGACGCCGATATCTAGGCAATCTTGTGGTGTTTATCCATGCTCTAGTTCACGTGTAATCTCTTCCCAGTTGGGGTTACAGGTCATTGTGAGGAATATGTCAGGCTTTCCATATTTTCTAACTAATGCCATTGCGTCTAGATACCTTCGTAGTTTATCTCGTGGACCTCCAATAAATGATGATGCTAGAATTCTTCTTTTTCCTACCGCATTTCCATTTTGTTCTCCTGCTTGAATGCTATCCAGAAGGCCTTGATATGGATCTTCCCTCAATTCTTTCTGATGATGAAACATGTAGTCAAGTCTACAGCTCTCAATCTTGATGTATGTATCTACCACAAACTATTGGAGTAACCTTCCCCCGTATAAGATTAGGTTGAATATGTTTGGGCACGTATGCAGTTTATAGCAATAGTATTCTTTCATTGTTACCCACAACCTGCTTTTTGCATCTGTTACATGCATTGCGACCAAATAAGTTAGTTGCATGGTTAGGAATGTATCATGTGTTAATACTGACATTTGGATTATCGTTATCATCGTTAGCTTCTGCAGCAGCCTTCCTTATATCTGCGTCGTTTGTCTTGTTTTTTGGGATCTGCCTATGCCAACCCAGTTCACCTCTTGGAAAAAATAGAGGATACGATAGAGGATCATAGCACCCATAATAGGGTTTAATGCTCTGTATTTCGATGGTGTTTCCATGTAGAATTACGTTCTTTTCAAAAGACTTCTTTATTTCATTTCCATCAACCCATACTGCAGCTACGTCTGAATTGTTTGGTTCATTGTAGGTTCTCTGGTCTTTTATTTGGTCAAGGTTCAAGATCAGTCTGTAGTCATCATGGTTTTCGACTTGTCCCAAACTCCTAAATTGTTTAGAGTATGGATTTTCGCGTAGAATTTCCGTTACTATCCTGACTACTTGTTTGTCTTACTCGTATGTTTCCTTGCAGCAACGGCGGTACCGATGTTCTAAGCATGGATCATCGTCATAGAAGTATAGCTCCAGATGCTTTGGTTCTGAGTTACCATTATCAAATGAGTGTATATTGTGATAGATCTGACCATGAGCCCGAAAGGTGTAAATACCAGCCATTCGCATGTCTGTTGTGTCTCTATGAAGGTGGCAATATAGAGTAGTAAATGAGAAATGCCTGTTGAAAAATCTAATATTGTTCCGGAAATATCTTGCATCAGATTCATTGCTTTTCCAAAGTCTAATGAGTTCAGGTGGTGTCTCTGGATTTACAAGTTTTACCTTTCATTTCTTGCAGCATGACCCCTCTGATTCATATTGGAATTTTTTCGCACCGCACAGTTTGCAATATTTTTTAGTCATGAGCATGAGTGTGCTTTTTGGCATTTTCTTGTAGATGTCATCATATGGATCGGGCTTCTTATAATCCTCCTCTTCTGTGATTTTGATTACCACTTCTGTTTCCCATTCTGTTGTTTTTTACATCACAAAAAGTTTATTGAATTACTAATAATGATGCAAATACATTTAAAATTTTATTGAGCTTACCTGGAGAATAAAATATGTCTTCATCCTCGCTTGTGTCATGTTCAAATATGACTTCATCATTACCTTCGCATGATATTTTGTTGTATATTATTTTATTTTGCATAAGAATATATTGTTGTACATTTTTTATTTTCCATAAGAATATATATGAAATTCACAATCTTACCTTGATCCTCATCATTGTAGAATGATTCAGCTGGTGCATCTATGTCTATTTTGTTGGACATGCTGAAGATGGGATGTTTTTGCGTGAAAGTTGGTTAGTTGTTTATACTTCATACTATCTATTGTTTTTGGTATATATAAGCTATATAAAATTCAGAGTATTGCTTACCTTGATTATCATCATTGCAGAATGATTGTGGTCCTTCATCCACGTCTATGTTTGTTGTACATGCTGAAAAGGGGATGTCTGTGCACGAAACATGGTTAGTTTTTCATAGTTCATATTGTTTTGGATATGTATGAGTATTATATAAAATTTATAGTATTTACCGTTAATCATGACTTCTGGATGTTTTAGAGGTCGTATGTCACCATCGCCATTTTTCATCATGCAAATTATGAGATCGATAGCTTTACCATGGTCATCGACATTTTTTAATGGGTGTGCTATTGCATCATTGCTGATTGGGCCCAATGAACGGCGGATGCCTGACCATGAAATTTGGTTAGGTTTACAATCTGTATATTCTTTTTGAATGACTCAGTATTGTATCAAATTTAAATTATTACCTCTAATCAGGACTTGTGGATGCTTTTGAGGTTTTATGCCATCGTTGTTGCTGTTCTTCTCAGATGTGTCTTCCTCCTTTTTTTCGAAGTAGTTTTCCTCTTTTTTGTCGAGAACTCTTTGTTACGACGATCTAGAAATGTTTGTCTTTCTCCCGATGTCACGGGTTTTCTTTTTCTTAAGTTAGATGCATCAGGTTCCTCTGTTGTTGCGATATAGGCAGGGTTCACCATTGCATTTGATTCTTTGCAAGGTGTACTGCGCCTCAATTCACGTCTTTCTGTAACTTTTTCTAATCTATCCTTCTTTTGCTCTGTTTGCAAATTTGCATACTTCTATCTTCTCTGTGTGCAAATTTTTTTCTTTTCTTCTGGCTCTTTATTTGCATAATTACCTTTCTTTTTTTGTTGATAGGCTTCACGATGTTTTTTCAATTTCTCCTGCTTTTCTTCATCTGTCATCTGTGCTGTCATCCGTGCTTTTTGCTCTCTGTCTCTTTTCCTTATTTGTTCCTTGACATCCATTATTTTAGATTGCTTCCGTGTATATTTCTTGAATTTTTTTGTAAATATATTAATGTTTGCAACTTGTACAATGCACCATGGTCAATTATCATTTTCAGCAAGCAATCACTTAATAACTATCATTATTAAGCAACCATGAATATATATAATTTCAGTAAGAACTAATTAGATAGAACAATTACCTGGTAAGTGAGATTGCTTCCCTGTATCTTTTCCTGATTTTTTTGTCAATATAGTATTGTCTGCAACATGTAGAATGCAGCATGATCAAATATCATTTTCAAGAAGCAAGTACTTTAGAACAATCATTATTCAGCAACCATGAACATAAATAATAATTAGATATAATAAATTACCTGGTTAGTGCAGATTGGCATAAAAGAAAGCTATTGAATGGAACTCTCGTGATTATAAAAACAGTTGTTGTTCGGTTTCTGGGACATATTGATGATATGTAGCAGAGTGGAGGGGATTCAGTTCTAACCTTTGAGGAAAAGGCGTTTTATGCTACTCCAACTGATCTATTCTAGAATACTTAAATAAGCCTTTTTTGCAACTCTTTAGCATAGCGATCACCTTTATCTGATATCGCAGTAGGAGGTGCTTTAACTAATTGAGTTCATATTCTAGTTGATCGAAGGATTAGAACTTGCAAGTTATTTAGCTTTTATAGATTTAAAGGTGTCATAGATTTTACCATGTATGTATGATAGTGTGGACATCCTGTAAGAATGGCATGCATCAATGGAAATACATGATGTTGCTTTTTGATTTTGTGTCAGCGCTTATACTGGCGAGGCTGCGGGCGAGGATGCGGTCGAGGATGGGGGCGAGGTTGTGGCAGCACTCAGTTTTAACTCTGACTTGATCCCGCGAGGGGATGCAAGAACGATGTAACTATGGCTTCTTGAAATCACCTGGGAACTGATGCGATGTATTCACAGATGCCCTGCCGAGATCACGTATTAGTATAGATTTGATAATTTGGTCGACGGTGGGTTGTATTAGGACTCTTGAACTCGATGCAACTATCGTAGCTTGAAATTACCTGGAAACTGATCCGATGTATTCACAGATGCCCTGCCGAGATCATCTATTAGTATAGAGTTTGGAATTTGGTCGAGGCTGAGTTGTATTAGGACTCTTGAACTCTGTAGAGGCTGAGTTGTATTAGGACTCTTGAACTCTGTTTTTTTTGGACATACCGCAGGCTAAGTCAAATTAGGACTCGTAGGTAAGTCTAGCACCTGCCATATTTTTTTATAATATTGGTGTCGTGACTGTATTGAGTTGATATAGATAGGAAAGTATTTATTAAATACGTGTTATATTGTTAATCTAGAATTCCAAATCGAGTTCACGTGGTAGGTATCTTTCAAATTCAGCTAAAGTTTGAGTGTACTATGAAAAAAGTTTACCTAAAGTTTACCTAAAGATTAATCTAGCCTGGTACTTTTCTTCTACCGACAAAAAAGTTTGCGCTGGCTGTCTTTTTCTTCCTGTAATCAAGATTTCTCTACGCTTCTTTTTACCTAAAGTTTGAGTGTACTATGAAAGCAAAACAACATGTCAACTACTCCCTCCGTTTTAAAATACAAGATGTTTTAGCTTTGTGAATAGAGTGTATCTAGACCCCTTTTAGTGTGTAGGTTCATGTAGGTTTGTAGTGAAGCGTCTAGATACACTTCATTTACAAAACTAAAACATCTTATATTTTGAAACGGAGGGAGTAATAGAGAAAATAAATGAGAAAATAAAAAGTGGAATTTCAGAGCCATAGTTGCTACATATTCTGCTGTTTTTTATTTACGGTGCTCGCTACTTCCTTGTTCTCCCAAATTTTGTGTATAATGAATGTATAGTTTGAAATACGAAATTCTACATTGTACACAAAATAAGTTAAATAACATCACTATGGCAGACTTGTTCCTGTAGCTTTGCATTGAATTTATAGTATGACAAATTGTCAAACACATCAGCCACACCCTGGGAGTCCTAATTCGTTGAAGTAAAAACAACATGGGATTCTTCCTGCAGCAACATCTCCAGCGGAAAGACACAACAACATGACTGGTTGTCAACCTTGTTGAGCCATGAAAACCAACGGTAAGCAATGAATTTACAGTGTGACAAAGTGTCAAGCACATCAGCCACAACCTTGTAGTCCTAATTCGTTGAAGTAAAAACAACCTGGGAGTCTTCCTGCAGCAACATCTCCAGCACAGAGACACGGGAACATGATTCTGGTCATCAACCTTGTTGAACCGTGAAAACCAACGGCAAGCAAATTTATAAAATACTTACATGATATAGAAATTTTAAGACTAACTCACATATGTAACCAAAGCATGTATAGGTTTATTTGTCTCACGTGGAATTAATAAAAAGAGAACGTAGTTCCACAATAACTAACTCAAGGCAAGTATGAGGTTTTGGGTATACAAAGTAAACATCTATATTAGCTAAACCTATTCCTAAAAGCTGGAGAATACATAGGCATTATAGAGCAGCAACAGGTTATGGAGTTGAGGATGCAGCTTGTTTTTTGGTCTTGGTTTCCTCTTGACTATTAGGTCTTCACTGGTTTTGGATTTTCCTGATACAGTTGACGAAATCCAGGACACCGGATGGCATGTTTTTTTCACATGTATTGTCCTTGAATGTTAGTAGTTGTCCTAACATGTGGTTCCTGAGCTCATACCCATCCTACACATTGTAAACCAATAAGATCAGCATCTCTTTTGGAAAAATATCTTTAAATGATTATGATATTTACGTTTACAAATGGCATATGAAGTTTTCCATCATTCCATGTGGACATGAAGAGGGTAACCAAGAAACCAGATAGTTCATTGTATAAGATATATATTAGTACTCAATTTGAAAATTACATATATCATACATATTCAGAACAGTAGTCTTCAATACATTAAAAGTTGTTACCTTTTGTAAAATGAAATATCGTGTACTATCTTTTCTTGCCATAGGAAAATATACTTGCTCCATGTAGAACCAGGACATGTCTTTGACATGGCTTTCTGCAAGTGTTCAGCAATCCATAATATTCTTCTAAAATATTTTGCAAGTGGATTGAGTTTGTACATTTCTTCCATAGGAGTAGGATCCAAAATGTCTGCACTTCTAGTATCTTTGTCCAGTATGAATAGAATATAACCACCACCTTTTGTTTTTATTGGAATATGAATCTGAAATAGTCTTTATGTTAGATGTATAAAGAAAAATAATTGGGAGGGCATGTATAGGGAATTTTTCTTACCGATTTGCATGAAGAAATGTTATATTTGATACCAGGCCAGCTACAAACAAAATATGCTAGTTGTTCCACATCTAACTCCTTTCGGTATTTTGCATGTCGTCCAAAATCAGTAATCATCTAGAATATTACAGAATACGTATTTAGAAAGATTATACAAAGAATTATTATATATGCACTCTGATGTACATATTGGATGCAAGAACATACCCAAAATGATGGGTTCGTAGCATGCAAAACAAAAAGTTTCTACCGCAAGAACGAACAAAACCTAGATCTAATCTAGATAAAAGCCAAGATCTAATCTATTAGACATGAGCAACGAGATAGATGGGAACTAACCCTCGTAGATCCGAAAGCGTTAACGAGATTAGATCTCGTGGTTGATGTAGTCGATCACTTGCCGATCTCAAGATCGTGTGGACGATCCTTCCGGCGTCGCGTTCCAGCAGCGCTTCCGCCGTCGGTCAAGTAGACGATCCTTCCGGCGCCGCGTTTCGGCAGCGCTTCCGCAGTCGGTCACACGTGCGGAGTCGAAGCAGACCTTCCTCTCCCCGTTCCAGTGAGCAGCGGAGGTAGTAGATGGTGATTAACATAACCTCATGGTCGAAGGATTAGGTTACTGTGTATTTGAAAGCTTATAGCAATACGAACTTAATGACTTGATCTTATGCTACGCTTACTATGGGTGTGTGTCCATCACATCATTCTCCTAATGATATGACCTTGTTATTAATCACATCCTAATGTACATGATCAGGAAACCATGATCATCAATTAATCAACAAGCTAGTTCAACAAGAGGCTTACTAGGGACTCTTATATGTTTACAAAACACACATGTATTAGTGTTTCCTAATAATACAATTATAGCATGGGATGTAAACATTCATCATAAACACAAAGATATAATAATAATCACTTTTATTATTGCCTCTTGGGCATATCTCCAACAGTCTCCCACTTGCACTAGAGTCAATAATCTAGATTACATGGTAATATACCGAACACCCATGGCGTTTTGGTGTTGGTCATGCTTTGCCCTAGGGAGAGGTTTAGTCAACGGATCTGCCACATTCAGATCAGTGTGTACTTTGCAAATCTTTATGTCACCATCTCGGACATACTCGCGAATAGCGTGGAAACGTAGCTTGATGTGCTTCAGCTTGCTATGTGACCTTGGCTCCTACGCATTAGCTATGGCACCTGTGTTGTCACAGTAGATGGCCATCGGGTCAAACGCACTGGGAACCACGCCGAGTTCAGTAATGAATTCCTTCATCCAAACATCTTCTTGTGCAGCCTCCGAAGCAGCTATGTATTCCGATTCAGTTGAAGATTTCGCCACAACGCTTTGCTTCGCACTCCTCCAGCTCACTGCAGCACCATTCAAAATAAATACGTATCCCGATTGTGACTTCGAGTCATCCGGATCGGTGTTCCAACTAGCATCGGTGTAACCGTTTACAACAAGATGTTCATCACCTCCATAAGAAAGAACCATATCCTTAGTCCTATTTAGGTATTTTAGGATATTTTTGACCGCTGTCTAGTGCTCCATTCCAGGATCACTTTGATATCTGCTAGTCAAACTAACAACATGTGCTATATCCGGTCTTGTACACAGCATGGCATACATGATAGAACCTATGGCTGAGGCATAGGGAATGTTATTCATTTTCTCTCTATCTTC
Organism: Avena eriantha; assembly: GCA_910589775.1. Taxonomy (NCBI): domain Eukaryota; kingdom Viridiplantae; phylum Streptophyta; class Magnoliopsida; order Poales; family Poaceae; genus Avena; species Avena eriantha. The sequence continues at coordinate 102,690,724 of OU342743.1, read as the reverse complement.
TGCCGTAGCTGGACTTTGAGTTTTACTCAAGGTCTTACCTGACAACATGGGCACGAACCCTTTCTTGCTATCTTCCATTCTAAACTTCTTTAGAACTTTGTCCAAGTATGTACTTTGTGAAAGCCCTATTAGGCGTTTTGATCTATCTCTATAAATCTTGATGCCTAGAATATATGCCGCTTCGCCAAGATCCTTCATTGAAAAACTATTATTCAAATAGGTTTTGACGCTATTAAGAAGTTCTATATCATTCCCAATCAACAATATGTCATCTACATACAGTACTAGGAATGCTACATAGCTCCCACTCACTTTCTTGTAAATACAAGCTTCTCCATAAGTTTGTATAAATCCAAAGTTTTTGATTACTTTATCAAAACGTTGATTCCAACTACGGGATGCTTGCTTCAGTCCATAAATGGAGCGCTGAAGTTTGCATACCTTGTCAGCATCTTTAGGATCGACAAAACCTTTGGGTTGTACCATGTACAACTCTTCCTCAATGTCACCATTAAGGAACGCTGTTTTGACATCCATCTGCCAAATCTCGTAATCGAAATGTGCAGCAATTGCTAACAAAATCCTCACAGACTTTAGCTTCGCTACTGGTGAGAAAGTCTCATCATAGTCAATTCCTTGAATTTGTCGGAACCCTTTCGCGACAAGTCGAGCTTTATAGACGGTAACATTACCATCAGCATCTGTTTTTCTGTTGAAAATCCATTTGTTCTCGACAGCCTTACGGCCATCTGGTAAGTCCACCAAAGTCCACACTTGGTTTTCGTACATGGATCCCATTTCGGATTTCATGGCTTCTAGCCATTTGTCGGAATCTGGGCTCACCATAGCTTCTTCATACGTCGCAGGGTCATCAGCGTTACCAACATGATGTTCAAGGCAGAGTCATACCAATCAGGAGTGGTACGAACCCTCATTGACCTGCGAGGTTCAGTAGTAACTTCGTTTGAAGTTTCATGATCATTATCATTAGCTTCCTCTCCAATTCATGCAGGCGGCACAAAAACATCTTCCGGTGCTGCGCTACTCTCAAATCCGAGAGAAGGTTCAATAACCTCATCGAGTTCTACTTTCCATCCAGTCACCTCTTTCGAGAGAAACTCCTTCTCAAGAAAGGATCCATTCTTTGCAACGAAAACTTTGCCTTCGGATCTATGATAGAAGGTATACCCAATCGTTTCTTTAGGGTATCCTATGAAGACGCATTTCTCCGCTTTGGGTTCTAGCTTATCAGGTTGTAACTTCTTTACATATGCTTCGCAACCCCAAACTTTAAGGAACGACAACTTAGGTTTCTTACCAAACCACAATTCGTACGGTGTCGTTTCAACGGATTTAGATGGTGCCCTATTTAAAGTGAAGGCGGCTGTCTCTAATGCATAGCCCCAAAATGATAACGGTAAATCTGTAAGAGACATCATAGATCGGACCATATCTAAGAGAGTTCGATTACGACGTTCGGACACACCATTACGCTGTGGTGTTCCCGGCGGTGTTAACTGTGAAAGTATTCCACATTTCTTTAAATGCATGCCAAACTCGTAACTCAGATATTCACCCCCGCGATCAGAACACAGAAACTTAATCTTCTTGTTACGATGATTTTCCACTTCACTTTGAAATTCCTTAAACTTCTCGAAAGTTTCGGACTTATGTTTCATGAAATAGACATACCCATATCTACTCAAGTCATCTGTGAAAGTGAGAACATAACGATATCCACCACGCGATGCTACACTCATTGGACCGCACACATCGGTATGTATTATTTCTAATAAGTCTGTAGCTCGCTCCATTGTACCAGAGAATGGAGTCTTAGTCATTTTTCCCATTAGACATGCTTCGCATCTTTCAAGTGATTCAAAATCAAGTGATTCAAGAAGTCCATCTGAATGGAGTTTCTTCATGCGCTTCACTCCAATGTGACCCAGACGACACTGCCACATGTATGTAGAATTATCATTCAATTTAATTCGTTTAGCATCTATGTTGTGAACATGTGTATCAATACTATCGAGATTCAGTAAGAATAAACCATTCATCTCAGGTGCATTACCATAAAAGATATTACTCATATAAATCGAACAACCTTTATTCTCAGACTTAAAAGAGTAACCGTCTCGCAATAAACAGGATCCAGATATAATGTTCATGCTTAACGCAGGCTCCAAATAACAATTATTTAAATTTAAAACTAATCCCGAAGGTAGATGTAGAGGGAGCGTGCGACGGCGATCACATCAACCTTGGAGCCATTTCCAACGCGCATCGTCACCTCGTCTCTTGCCAGTCTTCGTTTATTCCGCAGCTCCTGTTTCGAGTTACAAATATGAGCAACCGAACCAGTATCAAATACCCAGGCACTACTACGATTGCTAGTAAGATACACATCTATAACACATATATCAAATATACCTTTCTTCTTGATGTTGCCGTTCTTCAGATCTGCTAGGTACTTGGGGCAGTTACGCTTCCAGTGACCAGCACCCTTGCAGTAGAAGCACTCAGTTTCAGGATTAGGACCAGCCTTGGGCTTCTTAGCAGGTGCGGTAGCTTTCTTGCCGTCCTTCTTGAAGTTTCCCTTGTTCTTAGGCTTGCCCCGTTTCTTGAAATTGGTGGTCTTATAGACCATCAACACTTGTTGCTCCTTCTTGATCTCCACTTCAGCAGTTTTCAGCATGGACGACAGTTCAGGCAACGTCTTGTTCATGCAGTGCATGTTGTTGTTCATCACAAAGTTCTTGTAACTTGGTGGCAGTGATTGAAGGAGACGGTGAATCCCCAATTCATTAGGAATCGATATTCCCAACTCTTGGAGTTTCTTTGCATACCCAGACATGGTGAGCACGTGCTCACTAACGGAGCTTCCTTCTTCCATCTTACAGTTAAAGAATTTCTTGGAGGCCTCATAGCTCTCCATGGCCGCGCGAGTCTCAAAAATTAGCCTGAGCTCCTTAATGATCTCTAACGGGTCGTGGTGCTCAAAACGCTGTTGGAGCTCCGCTTCTAAACCGTACAGGATGGCACACTGAACTATGGAGTAATGATTCTTCCGAGTGGCGAAAACATTCTTTTCGTCTTCGGTGGCATTATCTGCAGGTGGGTCACCTAGCGGTGCATCGAGCACATAGGTCAACTGACCAGCCCTGAGGACGATCTTCAGTCCACGGAACCAGTCCGTGAAATTGCTTCCATTGTTCTTAAGTTTTTCTTTCTCTAAGAATGCATTGAAATTGATGGAGGGGGTCGCCATAATCTACAACAATTTGCAAGTAGTTTAGACCAAGTTTATGAAAAATTGAGTTCAAATTTAATTATTAAACTAACTAGGTGAACTCCCACTAAAAACAACATCCCTCACGTTGTCTTAGTGATTACACGAACCAAGTCCACTACACCAAGTCCGATCTTCACGAGAGAAGATGTAGTTTCATCGGCGAACAATCTTCATGTTCATCATATCATTTATATGACTCATGCTCTACCTTTCGGTATTCCGTGTTCCGAGACCATGTCTGTACATGCTAGGCTCGTCAAGACAACCTTAGTTTCCGCATGTGCAAATCTGGCTTGCACCCGTTGTATGCACACGTAGAATCTATCACATCCGATCATCACGAGATGCTTCGAAACGACGAGTCTTAGCAACGGTGCCAACTAAGGGTGAACACTTTATTACTTGATATTTAGTGAGAGGGATCATCTTATAATGCTACCGTCGCGATCTAAGCAATACAAGATGCATAAAGGATTAACATCACAGGCAATTCATAATAAGTGTGATATGATATGGCCTTTTCTTCTAGCGCCTTTGATCTCCATCTCCAAAGCACGAACATGATCTCTATCATCACCAGCATTGCGTCAAGGTCACTGGCGCCGCTTCATGGTTGTCCATCATCACCAGCAACTATTACAACTATTTGGAATAAAGCTATTACAAGATGAATAGACACGCAGGTCTTAACAGAATTAAAGACAACCATTAGGCTCCTGCCGGTTGCCATATTACAACAAGGATCATTGCATACATCAAATACAATCACAATCACATGTTGGCCATATCACATCACAAAACCCCTGCAAAAACAGGTTAGACGCCTCTAATTTTCTTTGCAATTTTTACGTGGTTTGGGGCTTTCGCATAAGACCGATCTTACCTACGAACAAGAACCACAACGTTGATACAAGTGTTGTCAAGATGCTCATTGTAAAGCCACTTGTGCAAGGCAAGTTGCACGTCAAGCGTGGAGCAAGTCTCATGTGCGATGACATGTAATGTTAGCCCGAGCCGCTTCATCCCACCATGCTGCAAGATGCAAAGTACACGATAAGACACCAACAACAAAAGCATCAAAGCCCACAAAACCATTGTGTTCTACTCGTGCAACAGATCTACGCATAGATACGGCTCTGATACCACTGATGGGTTCGTAGCATGCAGAACAAAAAGTTTCTACCGCAAGAACGAACAAAACCTAGATCTAATCTAGATAAAAGCCAAGATCTAATCTATTAGACATGAGCAACGAGATAGATGGGAACTAACCCTCGTAGATCCGAAAGCATTAACGAGATTAGATCTTGTGGTTGATGAAGTCGATCACTTGCCGATCTCAAGATCGTGTGGACGATCCTTCCGGCGTCGCGTTCCAGCAGCTCTTCCGCCGTCGGTCAAGTAGACGATCCTTCCGGCGCCGCGTTTCGGCAGCGCTTCCGCAGTCGATCACACATGCGGAGTCGAAGCAGACCTTCCTCTCCCCGTTCCAGTGAGCAGCGGAGGTAGTAGATCTTCTCCACGGAATCCCAGCAGCACGACGGTGTGGTGGTGGTGGTGGAGTAGAGAATTCTGCAGGGCTTCACCTATGCCTGTGCAGAAGATGGTGGAGGAGAGAGGCAGCAGAGATTGGGTGTTATGAGAGCAGGGGAGGAGGGGGCGCCCCTGCCCCTCTATTTAAAGAGGGGAGGCGCCTAGGGAGGGGGAGTCCTTGTAGGACTCCCCTCCCCTTGTATGGCCAGCGGATTGGAGGTGGGGGGAGGAGTCCTCCTCCCCCACGAATCCGTATCTTGACCCACCAGGACTCCTTGATCCCTATCTTGATTTTCAAGCAAACTCCAAGATATCTTCTAGAACCTTCCGGAACATTCCGAAACCTTCTAGAATCCTCATATAAACACTCCGGAACATTTCCTATCTCATAAAATGATCTCCTATATATGAATCTTATTCTCCGGACCATTCCGGATCTCCTCGTGATGTCCCAGATCCATTCCGAGACTCCGAACAACATTCGGTCTCCAACGCACATTCCATATCTACTTAAAACAACTTCGAACCTTAAGTGTGTCACCCTACGGTTCGTGAATATGTAGACATGATAGAGACACATCTCCTATCAATAACCATCAGCAGGACCTGGAGATCCATAATGGCTCCCACATACTCAACGATGACTTCGCGATCGATTAAACCACTTACATATGAAACTAATTCCCTTTGTCTCGCGACACTATACTTATCCGAGGTTTGATCGTCGGCATCTCCATACCTAGTTCTACCTCGTTACTGATAAGTACTCTTTACTCGTTCCGTGATATGTCATCCCTTGTGACCTAGTCACATGCTTGCAAGCTAACTAGATGACATTCCACCGAGAGGGCCCAGAGCATATCTATCCGTCATATGGATGGACAAATCCCAATCTTGGTTCATGCGCTTCAACACATACTTTCAGAATACCCAATGACACTTTTATAACCACCCAGTTACGAAGCGGAGTTTGATGTCATCAAAGTATCCATCCGGTGATGGTGATTAACATAACCTCATGGTCGAAGGAATATGTTACTATGTATTTGAAAGCTTACAGCAATACAAACTTAATGACTTGATCTTATGCTACGCTTACTATGGGTGTGTGTTCATCACATCATTCTCTTAATGATATGACCTTGTTGTTAATCACATCCTAATGTCCATGATCAGGAAACCATGATCATCAATTAATCAACAAGCTAGTTCAACAAGAGGCTTACTAGGGACTCTTATATGTTTACAAAACACACATGTATTAGTGTTTCCTAATAATACAATTATAGCATTGGATGTAAACATTCATCATAAACACAAAGATATAATAATAATCACTTTTATTATTGCCTCTTGGGCATATCTCCAACACAAAATTGCAAGTCAAGACAGTGATTTGATATCAATCCTCCCTTGTTTTTAATTGTTTGTATGTTATGAAACATAATATTCCGTATGACCAAATTGAAACAATGGAAGTCCATCGCCAATTCTTCATTTAGCATCTCTTGGAGGCTTTTGAGGGTCGAGCTAATTGGGTATGGAAGAGAGCTTTGTACCCAGACATTACTGAAAATCATTACCATAAAGAGAATAATACCATAAGCAAAGGAAATAATAACATAAGAAAATAATAATAAAGTACGGAAGAGAGCTTTGTATGGAAGATGGCTTACTCTAAAACTTCAGAAGATTTTATTGAGATGATGTGGTTACAGAGTTCACCTACTAACTCATGTAGGCTTAAGTTAGAAAGAACAGACATCAGTGACTTGTATTTGTTTTCAGTAGTTAACGAGTTCAATTCTTTTGATTGATTTTCATCAAATGGAATATCTGATATTAGAATATCATTTGGATCTCCTTCACTGCAATCACTTTCTTCAATAGTGGTAGTTGATGGCGCCTTGTTGTTTTTCCAACATAATAGTATGGCAGCTAACTTTAATCTAAAAGAAGTAATAATTTCCTGCACATGACCAAAAAATATTTCCATAGGTAATAAATAAAATGGCATCAATTATATATGGTCGTCAAACAGGAGAGCTACTTACTTGTGTAATCATATGGGATAGTGTATGTCCGGTCTAGTATTCCATGAATTTAAGCAAGAAAAGTCCACAAGATGAACTGGATAATTAAAAAATCTAAGCACTCCACGTGGATCACAATACTTCTTATATGGTTATTATCATAAAAAATATGTGCTCTTCATACCTGTCTTTCTGGGTTGGATTTTGTATTTGTTCTTTTATAGTCCAATTAGTGAAGTCAATGTCCATCCATCTAGGATCAATTGAATTTTATTCACTTCTTAGTATATCCAAATGATACTGTAGCCCTTGTAACTGTAAATTAATTATTGGATCAATTTACAACCTTTTATGAAAGAATTAAAAATAATATAGTAACTTACCGTATAGGTGAGGTCAGCTCGATTGTGCTCCCAATAGAGTGAGTCGAGAACTTGTATATCACACTTTTGAAAGTTGACAGAAGCTAAATACCAGTGGGAGTCTTTGATATTTATGGGAAGGTGAACCTATAATTAATACTATGGGGTTACTTGTTGACATGTAAAAATTACGAATAAAAATTCAACTAAAGCTGAAGAGATATTGTTGTTACCATGTCATGGTTTAGATATTTTTTGACAATCTTTGTCAAACCGGTAGATCCATCTATTCCACTTTGACTGTCTTGTTTTAAGAGCCTGGTAACAAAGGGATTCTCATAATAGACTTCTAAATCATTCTGGTTTTTCTCCTTTAGACAACATATATATCCGTTGATTATCTATAAATATTAGAAAAAACATTAATGATGGGTATTAATAATCATTAACTATTTCATTGTTTGTAAGGGTACTTACTTCATCATCTAGCCATTTATTTTCATCTAGGAGACACTCCAAGTAACGTTTTTTGATTGAGATGTCATCTATGCTCACCAATACATCATCTTCCTTAGCGTATTGTATAATACAATGAGCAGATTCATCTAGTTCGGTCAATGTATAATCTGCAAAAATGTAAACAAAAAGCAAGTAAACATTGAATAAATGACTTAAAAAAATAATGCATCTAATAACGTTAGAAAAAATAGTAATAGAATAATTTACCTTGTGGGAGATGGTCGTACGTCAAACTATTTACTATTTGCTTAAAATCATCTTTTGAAACTGATTCAGAAACCTTGGTTGGCGATGGAGATATTGGCAATGTCTCATCATTTATCTTATAAGCTGATTCTGAACTAATCGAATCAGGACATTCATAAAGCAAAGATGACGAGTTGGTTTGTGATGGGAATTGATCATCCAGAACACTTGATTGAAGACATTTTGATTTCTTTGAAGGCGGGTTAGCAAAATCCTCAATATTGTCACAGTTTTGATCCATTATCTGCAATCACAAACAAAAATAAAAGTTATACACATACATTTTATTTAGGAAGATACATGGATTAAGATTATATTATTTCTCTACTAAAAAAGCATAGAAATTTAGTATGTGTACATGTACATGACATATGTATACATTGAGATATTAAACACATGATCATGTGTGTACTACTTAATAACTTGAAGGCTAACAGTTGTTCATAATTTACCTTCTCATCCACATGAAAGGATTGATTGGTTTCTTCATGGCCTTCCATCTCTTGTCCTGCTACTTGTACTACCTCTATTCTCTACAAGAATCAAATTATACAAGTTTCATTGTCTGACTGTTAAAGAGATATGCTTTAGACTGAATAAATGTGCATGCAGTCAAACTAAGAACCAAGTTTTATCCTGTGACTATGAATCTGATGAGACAGTTATATGGGGAAGATGCTTGTGTGATGGATCTATGACAGGTATGAAGGGTAACAGAAGCTATGGAAAATTTACCTCCTCGTCCATAGAAAAAGTTGGATTAGCTTCCTCGTGTCCTGCCATCTTCTGTCCTGATTCTTGTACTAACTCTATTATCTAGAACAAACAAATACTACAGATTAAATAAAGAATGGCTATCATCTAGTAAGATGCAATTCATTCAACAAATAAATACTTTTTCTGCAAATACCAGTGTACCACTTCTACAAATAAGAAGCCTAAAATACCTGTGTACCACTTCTACTAATAAACATACACACTATATATAGTAGCAGAATTTTTAGTTACTAACAGATACATGGATATTTTTAAACCTGCAACTCTAACAAAATCTGTGCTCACCGAGATCTATTGATTGAGAAATAATGACGCATCTGCTATGAGAAAATCTACTAAAATCTACTTATACTTATTGACAAGGGTTTAACTCATCAATGCCCATTCTTATGGACTTGGGTTTTGGAGAAGGAGGGAGCGTTGGAGGCATCAATCGACTAGCAAACAAGCACACAGGAACGCAAGGTTTATCCAGGTTCAGGCCTCATAGAGGTCCCTACTCCTGCTTGTCTGCTCTTGTAATTAATGAAGGAATCGATGATTACAATGGTGCGCAGATGCAATCTGGCGAGGGTTGTGGAAACTAGAGTTGCGTGTGTCCTCCCCGCCGCCCCTCCTAGACTTTATATAGATAGGCTGGGTCTCGGGTAGCAGGTCGAGTCGGTTATAAGTTAGGGTTTTCCCTTTGAACTTTCTATCTTTAGCTTCTTCTTGTCTCGTAAGTAAAAAACGAGAGTCTGTGGGTCACTCGAGTTCTCCATTTGGGCCTTGGCAACACCGTGGGCTTCCGCTGTATGTAGGTTGTATACACCAAACTCGAGTACCTGTAGGGTATACCCATGTCAATAGCCCCCGAGTGTCCAGTGGAATCGCAGATTCAACCAGAGACTTTATGAAGCCTTTCGAGTGCATGATTGAGCATTTCTTAGAATGTTCTGTCTGTGTCATAGGGATTGTTGATATACATGCCTGATTTAACCGATGCATCGGTGTCAGTTAACTGCCTTAGGGCAAAACAACGCAATCTACTCAAACTCGAGTCCTCGGACTCGAATTCGGAAAAGTGCTAGCGTAATTCGACTCAGGCCGCGGAGGTCTTACATGAGTCGAATTCCAGTCTATAAGTGTGTGCACTCGACGCGCCCGTCAAGGCATGTTCATCGTACCTGCAGGCACGGATATGTTTCTGGTAGTGCGCAGAAGATGCGTTGCCAGGACTTACTCAGGTCTTATCTTCACGCTGTAAGCGCGACATCCGAATTTTGTCATCGCGGAGATGATTTGTGTGATAGGAGACGCAGTCTCTTTGTAGGGAAAGTATGAGGCGGAGTCGCCATAGCATTCGAGTGTGGATGTTATCAACACATAGTATGATGTACAAATAATCATATGGTGCGTGACCAGCGCTCCATATGGGAGTAGCCCCCGAGTGCCTGGTTGATTCGAAGACTCAGGCAGGGACTAAAAGAAAACTTTTGCGACTACTGTTGTCTTTTATTGCTTGTTTCAGTCGAATTTGCTTCCGGTGCTCTCTATGGGAGTAACCCATGAACCATACTTGCATCGTATATTCGAATTGTTGGGTATGCTTTGAATGTTCATATTCCTGTATAAAAAGAAAAATCGTAGGGTGCGCGACCAGCGCTCCCTATGGGAGTAGCCCCCGAGTGCTTGGTGGAGTTGAAGACTCGAGCAAGGACTAAAGCAGTCAAAATCTTCAGTTGCTAATGCTGATGACGTCAGTGATGACGATGCGGTGACCTCAGTTGCCCGCATGAGCGGTTTTGACGGGACGTGACGAGCGGTGGGTCCCACTTTCTGACTTCGAATTGACCGGGCGTGCGTAATCTTCTGTTTTAACTACGCCTCCTCGATTTCGGCGTGTAATGGAGATAGTGCTGGACGGTTGGTATTTTGACCTCTCCACGTGTCGACCGCGATGTACGCCACGCATCCCGTAGCGTTTCTGCAGGCCGTTGGATTGCATCCGCAAGGGGTTAAGTAGTAGCGTAGCTGCGGTAATTTTCCCATCTGCTCTGTTCTCTGCCTGTGCTTCCATCGCCATTGCCATTGTTCTCTGCTTCCTAGAGCTCATCTTCTTCGCGACACTGGACCAACTCCGCGTATTCCTGAGCTACTTCCTCCGCTCGCACCGCCACAGCAAGATAGGGGAGAAGAAGGGAGGCGCCGCCTCTGAGTCCGCCGCCACCACTACTACTGGCAAGAAGAAGGGCAGCTCCTCCGCTGTGGGCATCAGCACCGCCGGCGCCGGGAAGAAGAAGGGCGCGGGCACCCGCGTCACCAATGGTGCATGGCGTACATCCGTCATCAAGTCATCCGAGCTCCATCTTCCTCGTCAAGATGGAGTTCTGTCTCCCGTGGTGGATGACTCGTGAGTGCCAGGTAGTGAGGTAACTCCTTGTCCTCCTGCTGGTTTCTGGGTGATGTTCCTAGCGTTCATCATCTGCAGTCTTTCCATGCCCCTGCATCCTTTCTTTAGGGGCCTCCTTTGTTTCTATGGGCTCCAGCTACATCAGCTGTCCCCAAACTCCATTCTCCATATCGCATGCTACATTACACTCTGTGAGTGCTGGCTGGGAATCGAGCCGCATTTTGGCCTCTTTAAGAGGATTTTCAAGCTGAAGCGCCAATCAGCATCGGGTTCTGTAGTCTACGACGTAGGAGGCTGCGGGATCCATGTCGATTCCTCCGCCGCATATTTTGATATCAAGCTCATGGCGTCTGTCCAAGGGTGGAGGGACAAGTGGTTCTACATCTGCGACCAGAAGGCCGACGGAGAGCGCTACGGACTCGCGCCTTTTGACCCTGCGATGCCGTGCAAGAGGAGGCGTTCTTGGAAGAACGTGGTGATGCCTGGCGAAGTCGAGGAGACAGAAGTGTTGTATAAGCGCGTCTACGACCTCGAGAGTCGCATAGGTAAAGAAGAAGGAGGTGCTGCCCTGATTCGCACATGGTTGCGCTGTCACTCCAGCCTTTGCAGGCCAGAGTTCACCCCATGTTCCAATGGGCTGGTGCAGACGATGTCACTCGCATATCTGCCAAGGGCATTTCCGCAGGTGAGGTAGATAGGAGGATGCGACTGGTGACAAAGTACACCGCCAAGGAGGTTCACCTAGGCGAACCAGTCGTGCCTCCCTTCGATGCCTCGAACCCTCCTCCTGAGGTATGATTGTGCTACGAAGTAGCTATCTTTGTTGATTGCCATTGATTCCTTGTTGATGAATTTTCTTCTTGATGCAGGATTGGAAGGTGTCTCCCATGTTGCCCCTTCTTCCTGAGGGGGTGATTCCTAGCAAACAGGAAGAAGAGGACGAGTCGGAATCGACCGTCCCACTTAAAGAAGATGAGGGAGCCCCCGAGTCCAGTGATCCAGACACTCGCAAGCGTTCTCGCAGCAAGGATTCGGATGCTTCATCTCTGTCGACTCTAGAAGGCCCAACTATTGGCGCAGAGAAGTTAATTCCTGTTGTTCCTGTAAGCTCAATGGCGCCACCTGCTCACAAGAAGATGCGGCTGCCAAAGGAATCGTTGGAGTCGGAGGAGCAGTCCTTCGATCTTGATAGATTTGACTGGTAAGTTCTATTTCACAACATCGTTTTCTTCTTTGAGTTTACATTTATCCTGAAGCTTCTTCTTGATTTGTATTCCAGTCAAGCAGCGACGTCGTCTTCTTACGATGTCCAATTTTTGAAGGAGTCTGGAGTCGCTAGCTCCAAGTCCAAGAAGGTGGCTTTGTGGTCTCCTTCTCCTCCATTGGTGGCCCACTCCGGGCATAATTCGTCGAGTTCCCCGCATGCTGGGGAGCATCAGATGGTTACCCGGATGACTATGCAATAGCCTTCTTAGGAGTCTGTGGAGGATCATGTAGGTATCTTGTAGTTGGTCATCGAATTTATTAGTGGCATGCTTTACTTGAACTTTGAATGTCTTCTGGTGCAACTCATCGTGAAGGAAGCCGCCCGCCTTGCAGAGCAGGTCCTTAATATGTGTCGACGGCATGCGCAACTGGACAATCGCCATCGCATTGTAGAGAGTAAGTCTTGATTTTGTCTTTGTCTTTTGCGAATATTATCGATTTGATTTTTGGTAATACTCCCTTTATGTTACAGCTGAGCATAATGAATTACTTCGCCATGCTGCTGCATTGGAGAAGACGTTGGTTGCGGCGACGAAGAACCGCGACGAGGCGATCACAGCTTTGAAGGAGTCGTAGAAACGAGAGCAGGATCTCCTTGCCTCCACTGCTGAGAGGGAGAAGTTGTTCGAGGAGCAGCTTCTCTCGATTGCCAAGTCCCTTTCATGTATGTCTTTTTCATATGGATATGCCTTGCTCTTCTGTATTTTGATGTGTGATTGTTATACCAAGTCTTTTTTGTGTATGCACATGCTAGCGGCTTGAGCTTTGATGCCCAATCTCTTCGCCACGATGATGCTTTGGCTGGTGCCATCGCTGCAGTCGAAGACCGCAGCGTATCCCTCCAGGAGATGCTGGGGAAGGCCAAGGATGTGCTCAGTCGCATTCGGGAGGACTTAACTTCGAAGGCTGGGATGATCGACAATCTCGGCGAACTGGTGGAATCCCTGGCTGGAGGAATCCCTACGGACTTCAAAAATTCACAGCGCTCTGTCGGCGCCACCATGGCACTCGCAATGGTGCAGGCCCATGGCATGGAGATGGATCCTGCAGCGATCTCAAAGGCGATGCCTGTCGACGCTAGAGGCCAGCAGGTAGTTTTTGCTCCCTATGCTGGTAAATGCAAAAAATTACGGTCCGCAGCTTATCGAGACACTCGCCAAGTACTCCGAAGAGCGGTGTAAGAGGAAGGCTGCGGCTTCGGGGGGTACTGTCGGCAAGTCCGTGGCATCGGAGACAGCCACGGATGCGATGAAACCCCCGAGGCCTAAGTCCAAGTCGAAGAAAATGTTGCGCCTTAGTCTCCTTCTGTAATAGCTGTGGTGGCTTAGCCTTTTGCTTGATGGAACAATGATTTTGTGGGGATGTCCCAATCAAAACTTTTCCTTTGTCTGAATGCATATATGTCCTTTGCCAAATATATTTGTGGTCTCTTATTTGCTGTTTTGCTTGATTCGTGGTAGGGTACGTCGAGTACTCCTTCGAGTGATCCTTCTGATCCTCCTTTTGCTGGTGAGAACTTGGCGCAGCCTCGTTCGAGGGTGGAGGAGTTGTCTTTACTTGCATGACTGCACAACCGTATTAAACAACTGGAGCATGAGTTGCCCATCCTCCGTGGTAGCGGTGATGTATGGAAGTCGAAGGCGGAGAAAACCTCTGCTTGCGAGAAGTACCTATTGGAGGAGGTGGCTCAGCTGAGTGAGCAGTTCAAGTGTTAGCCTTCTATCCTCTTATCTTTTACTTTAGTCAGTAGCGATGCCTATCTTTCACAGTTTGCTTTTGTGTGGTGTAGTTGTCAGTGCTCGCCATGCGGAGGATGAAAGGGACAGGATCGCCATTCGCATGAACGACCTGACCCAGGAGCAGCTTCAGGCGAGTGGGTATTTTTGGGTGGACCATGATCGTGCGATCGCACTTGCAACCCTGCAGGATCGTGCCTCTCGAGTACTCCACTTCCTCAAGAAGGTGCAGTCGTGCCTGAGGAATATCTATCGAACGATGTTTCCCCTGGACGATGTGCCTTCGAGCCTGTTGGCTCTCCTGTCTAAATTTCAGGATTTCAGCGCGGTTCGTGAGTGCGTGCAGCAACAATTAGTGGTTGGTGCCAAGGCTGCTCTGTCGCGGGTGCGACTGCATAGGCCTAATGTAGACGTTCCAGCGATTGCTGCTGGACCTCGGCACCGCCAGCAGGTTCGACCTGGAATATGATTCCACATTATCAGGCGGTGGATCGTCCAGCAGAGGATATTGTCGACTTCTTTGAGGAGCAGACAAACGTTCTTTTGCTGCAGCAGTAGTTTAACTTGTATCCTGCACAAAAGTGTACTAGTGTTGTAAAGTTCATATGTATATGCTGAGTGTAATTGATTTTATATTGAGCTTGTTAGCTTATATATTTTGCGAGTGCGTTGCACTATACGATTCCTTTTCGTTAGCCTGACGTAGGTTTATATCAGCACCTTGCCAACCTACCAGGTCCGTTGCAGCTGGGTTGGTGTTTGTCAAGGGTTCGATTATTGTGTCAGCTACTCAGGATATCGCGATTGGTTCGTAGAACAGATGTGTAAAGGGTGGCGCAGCGCCCAAGTAAATAGATTGCGAAAAATAATAGAAACACAGAGTTTGGGGCACTTAGCTTTATTTATTCGTAGAACAGTACGAGTTACAATATGTCGCTAGGTAGCCTGGCTGAAAAGCCTTATTTGTAATGTAAATAAAGAAAAAATGACTAAGGGTAGAAATGCCGCAGCTGCGCGATGTTCCAGGGGTTGGAGTATGCGACTCCTGTCTCGAAATCTTTAAGGCGATAGGCACCACCTGGGAATACTTCTGTAATCACATATGGTCCCTTCCAGGGGGACTCGAGCTTGATATTCCCTTGTTGCTTCAGTCGCAGGACCAAATCTCCTTCGACGAAGGACCTGGGGCGTAGCCGTCTGCTATGGAGTTGCGGATATTTTAATGGTAGATCATTGATCTTTCCACTGCGATTTCTCGTGCCTCGTCGAGGAGGTCGACAGAGTCTTCGAGCGCGAGGTTCGACTCCTTCTCGTTGTATGCGACCACCCGTGGGGCTTTGTAACGTACTTCTGCGGGTAACACCGCTTCAACACCGTGCACCATGAAGAACGGGGTGTATCACGTGGCGCTGTTTGGAGTTGTGCGCAAGCTCCAAAGTACGGATTGCAGCTCGTCTGGCCAGCATCCAGCGGCTTGTTCGAGTGGTCGAAGGATTCGTTTCTTGATTCCACCGCAGACGAGGCCGTTGGCCTTTTTGACTTGACCGTTGGTCTGCGGGTGAGCCACCGAGGTGTAGCTTATGTTGATTCCCAGGTTTTTACAGAATTCCTGGAACTCCTTAGAGGTGAAGTTCGTCCCATTGTCCGTGATGATGCTGTGTAGCACGCCAAAGCGGTAGACAATGGACTCGAAGAATTTGATAGCACAGACCCCTGATTGATTTGTCACCGGCATGGCCTCGATCCATTTGGTGAATTTGTCGACTGCGACCAAGAGGTAGACGTAACCTCCTAGCAAAGATTTTGGGAGCTTGCCAACCATGTCGAGTCCCCATTGCGCGAAGGGACAAGCCAATGGTATTGGCCGGAGCTCAGCACCTGGTGCGTGCGGTTTGTCTGTGAATCACTAGCAAGCGTTGCAGGGCTGGACAATGTCCTTGGCGTCGCGCATGGCCGTGGGCCAGTAGAATCCAGCCCGTAGGGCTTTAGTGACGAGGGCGCGACTGCCGGCATGATGCCCGCAAGTGCCTGCGTGGATGTCGAGGAGGACAACCCTTCCGTCTCCATTGGAGACGCACCATTGGAGCATGCATGTTATGCTGCGTTTGTACAGTTCGCCATTGATAACGGCAAACGCCTTGGATCACCGCACGATCTGCCATGCGTCAGTCGGATCGTCTGGCAGCCTCCTCCTAAGAAGATATGTGATGTAGGGTTGAGTCCAAGATGGCTCGATCATCATGACACCCATTGGTCCCTCGAGTCCTGTGTCAAGCTCTAGGTCATCGAGTGCCATTGTCTCATTGGGTGCCGTAGCCCCTAAGTCCGTTGTTGTGCTTTTTTTCTTCTCGGTGGCCTTCTGCTTGATGGAGCGTTCGCAGATACGATCGAGAAATACCCTAGGCGATATGGGGGCGCAGGTGGAGCCAATGTTGGCGAGTGCGTCCGCCTCTTCATTGCTTTCGCGGCCTACGTGCCGCAATTCACAGCCGTCGAAGTCCCCTTCGAGTGTGTCATAGAGGTCGCGGTAGGCAATCATGTTGTCGTCCAGCGCGTCGCACTCGTGCATTGTTTGATTAACCAGCAGCTTGGAGTCACTGTAGATGATGAGCCTCTTGGCGCCACAGGCTTTCGCCATCAGCATCCCGTGCAGCAGAGCCTCATACTCAGCTTCATTGTTGGAGGCAGTGAACTGGATTCGCAAAATGTATTTCACCTTGTCTCCTTGGGGCGATGTCAGTATGTCACATGCGCCAGCTCCGTCCTTAGCTTTGGACCCATCGAAGTGCATTATCTAGAGATAGGACATATCCGACTTTTCGGGGAGCTGGTTTTCCATCTAGTGCACGAGGAATTCAGGGAGTACTTGCGACTTTATCGCGTTGTGCTTCTCGTATGTAATGTCTCATGGAGATAGCTCGATTCCCCAAAGCGCGACTCGTCCGGTGGCGTCAGGGTTGTCGAGAATATGTCCAAGCGGGGCGTCGTTGACCACCAACATTGGGTGCTCCTAGAAGTAGTGGCGCAGTCGCCTTGCTGTCATGAAGACGCCATATGCCAGCTTCTGGTAGCGCGGTTACCGCTGCTTTGTCGGCGTGAGCACCTCACTGAGGTAGTAGATTTGGCGCTACACCCCGTGGACTTTGTTTTCTTTGGCTCGTTCCACCACGAGCACCGTGCTGACCACCTAGTTGGTGGCGGAGATGTAGAGCAGCAGTGGTTCTTTTTCGTGTGGTGTTACCAGTATTGGTGAGGTGGACAGCAGGCGCTTGAGGTCTTTGAATGCTTCTTGTGCCTCGTCAGTCCACTCGAACTTGTCAGCTTTGCGAAGAAGTAAGTAGAAAGGTAGTGCCTTTTCGCCCATTCGACTGATGAATCGAGTGAGCGCCGCGATTCGCCCAGCCAGTTGTTGGACGCCTCTTACATTCTTCGGCTTCTCCATGGCCGGGATGGCTTTTATTTTCTTCGGGTTTGCCTCAATCCCTCTCGCAGAGATGAGGTATCCGAGTAGCTGCCCATATGGCACGCCAAAGGCGCATTTCTCCGGATTGAGCTTGATCTGGTAGCGGTCAAGGTTGGCGAAGGTCTCGTGGAGATCATCGATTAACGAGGCCTCCTCCTTGGTCTTGATGATGATGTCGTCAACGTAGACTTGTATATTGCGACCAAGTTGGCTCTTGAGGCAGGCCTGCATGCACCGCTCATAGGTGGCTCTTGCTTTTTTGAGACCGAAGGGAATTGTGTTGTAATAGAACACACCAAAGGGCATTGTAAACTCCGTCTTCTCTTGGTCTTCCTCCTTCATTCGAATCTAGTTGTAGCCTTAGTAGGCGTCGAGGAAGGAGAGGCGCTCACATCCCGCGGTGGAGTCGATTTGTGGCAGCGGGAAGTGATCCTTTGGGCAGGCTTATTCAAGGAGGTGAAGTCCACACACATTCACAGGATATCCGTGTATTTTTGGGCACCAGCACTGTATTAGCGAGCCAAGTGATTTCCTTGATCTCGCGTATAAATTTTGCATCGAGGAGTCTATTGATCTCCATCGTGACTGCTTTTGCTCGTGGTTCGGATAGTCGTTGTATTGTCTGCTTGACTGGCCTAGCGTCTGGATTCACGTTGAGTGCATGCTCGTCAAATTCCCTAGGAACTCCTGGCATGTCCACAGGACACCAGGCGAAGATTTCCCAGTGCTCACGGAGGAATTTGATCAGCGCGAGTTCCTATGCGGAACACAAGTTGTTGGCGATGAGAGCCATCTTGGTCGGGCCTGTTGGGTGGACCTGGACTTTCTTCCGGTGCACCGACGAGTCGAAGTACAGGTCAAGTGAGCTTGGCCTGCTTAGGGGAGACGAACTGTTGTCTGTCGACTCCTTCAATCTTGCGAGTTCCTCCTGCATGCCGAAGGACTGGGAGATTCTGTTGAATTCTCTGTCGCAGTTGTCGGACCTTTCGAAGCTCTCGTTGACTGTGATGACGTCGTTGGGACCTGGCATTTTCATCTGCTAGTAGGCGTAGTGCGGTACCGCCATGAACCTAGTGAACACGATGCGTCCAAGGATGCAGTGGTACAGTGAAGGCCAATCGACGAACAAATGTCGATGTGCTCACGCCGAAAGTTTTTCGGCGTGCTGAAGATGACGTCGAGGTTGATTTTGCCCAGGGGATATATGCCCTTGCCTGGGACGATGCCGTGAAATGTCGTGTCTGAGACCTCCGGGCATGTCAGAGGGATCCTCATTGCGTGCAAGGTACTTGCGAATATGAGGTTAATGCCGCTTCCACCATCCATGAATACGCGACTCATGTCGAAGCCTCCGATCTGCTCCTCGAGTACGAGGGGACAGTGGCCTGGACGGGGGTCTTGGCGCGGATGGTCACGCTTGTCGAAGGTGATGTAGCAGTCACTACCACTGAGGTCAGTCAATTGTTGACGGTGGGGAGTTTATCGCCAAGTTGACTTGGCGAGTGATAGCCTTCTGCACCCGATTTGAGGGGCGTCCCTTTTGGATCATCATGTTGCCTACGGCCCGTGGGTACGGTTTGCCACCGTGCGGCTGGACCGGCGTCGCCGCGGGTGGAGGCGGTCCAGGTGGTGGTGGAGGAGCTCCATGTGCCACAGCGCCTGGGGCGGCTCCATAGCCCCTGTTGACCGCGTCGTGATTCATCCGAGCCAGGCCCTCATGGAGTTTGAGGAACTCGCGGCAATCCTTGAGGAGGTGGCTGGATTTCTTTTTACCGTCGTGCTTGTCGACGTAGAAGTACACGGTGCATGGCCCGGACAGTTTGTCCTCGATGGATGCTGCGGGTGGTTCCTCGTGAGTGCGGCGTTGTCATACTTGCGTGGTTTTCCCGGAGTCGCGCTATCCGCTGCTACGGTATCCGTTGTTGCGGCCGTCGTCGCGTTTGTCGGTGTAGCCGGTTGCGACCATGTTGACGTCATTGCGGTCATCGTAAGTGCGCATTCGCCGCTTGCCTCGACGGTCGCGTCTGCACCCGAGGTCTTCGTCATCGTCAGAGTAGGTGCGGTTTCTCACGGAATCTTCTCCATCCGCACACTGATTCACAACTTCCATCAGGTGGTCGACTGTTTTGGGCTTCGAGCTGCCCAGTGCCTCTCTGAGCTCCATGCGGCGAACTCCGCCGTTGAATGCATTGATTGCGCGATCCTCCGAGATTTTTTTTGTGGAGTTCTTGATGATGGACCATCTCTGGATGTACGAGCATAGCGATTCGCCCGACCTTTGCTGGCAGCTTCTTAGTTCTTCGATTGATGCGGGCCTTTTGTAAGTGCCCTTGAAATTGCGTACAAAGCTGTAGGCCAGCTCTTCCCAGCTGCGAATGGATCCGCGTGGGAGATTGTTGAGCCATGCGCGGGCGGCGCCCTGCAGCTGTAGCTGCAAGAATTGCATGGCTGTGCTTCGACTCCCTCTGTGTAGCTTGATAGAGGAAAAGTGGTCCTCCAACCAGATCTTCAGGTCTTGTAGGCCGTCGAACTTAGGATTTTCCGACGGGAGTTTGAATCATTTAGGCATTCGCCTCTGCCTGATGGCTCTGCTGAAGCATCTGGCGCCATAGAGTTCAGTCCCGTCTTCTTCAGAATCAGTCAAACGAGCATGTCGTGCCCTTGACTTGTCGATTTTGCACTGTGTGAGGTCGTCACGCGCGTCGTAGTCATGATCGTGTTGCCGTGAGCGGCGACGTCGAGACAGATCGTGACTGTCATCGTTAGACGAGGGTGAGGAATAGTGTCTCACTAGGGCCTTGCCTTTCTTAGGCTCCGGCGTTGGTTCTTTATCAAGGGCGGCCTCGATTAGCCCCAAGCCCGCGATCGTAGATCGGTGCATGGCGGCTCGCGGATCCCTAGCTAGCGGTTGGTTGTTGAGGAGGTACATGGTGGCCGCCGTTACCACGGCTTGCGGAGTTTTCGGGAGCACGCTGCCACGCGTATCCACCGTCATGGAGCCGAAGTCGAGGACTTTTGTGGCTTCTACACGCGATTGCTCGGTGAGGTGAGCTAGTTGAGATCGCCTCTTGTTAGCGACGTACTCGTTGGATTTGGAGGAGGATCCTCCGTGGGAGGAGAGCCCGGCTCGTCGGAGGCTCGACTCGTCTACCGCCTTTTTGCGCGCTTCAAGTTGTGCAATTGTTTGTACTTGGCATTTGTATTCCTCCTTCAGGAGCCAATGGTAGCCCATCAACAGTTCTGCGGGGAGCCGAAGGAGAGAGGGTTGCCTCGTAGGGCTTCTCGACAGCGGGCGCACTCGTTGTCGTTGAGCCTGATCACTACGCGCTATCCAGTGTTTTCATTCACCATGGTTGGTGGTTCGACTACCCCTCCATTGTTGACGGGCGCGCCATTGCCACCGTTAGTGGGGCCACCGTTGGGCGGTCCGCCATTAGGTATGCCACCCGTTGGGCGGGTCGGATCCATTGCCACCATTGCCCGTGTTGTCGGGATTGGAGGAGGTGTCGCCAGCGTTGATGACGGCGCACATGAAGTGGTTGGGGAAGCTGTTGCTACCACAACTTTCAGATCCGGAGCTGTAGGCTCCATCTTCAGTTGCTAGGTCACCCAGATTGGATCCGCGACTACTGTCGCTATCCGTGTTCTCGGCTATTGCTGAGGCATTGAGCTCGCTGAGGGTGCCGATCGGTGGAGGGAACCACGATGCTGGAGCAATTGATGGTGTTATCGGTTGGTCGGGTATGCAAAGCGTGCCTGATTCATTGCAAATGTATCTATAATTTTTGATGTTCCATGCTTGGTTTTATCTACTTTCTTATGTTTTGTCCACACTTTGGAGTACTTTTCATATGATTTCTTGGACTAACCTATTAACAAGAGCCACAGTGCCAGTTGCCTATTTTCTGCTGTTTTTGGTTCCAGGAAAGTCAGAAAATCAATATTTTCGGAATTGGATGGGACAAATGCCAAAGTTGATATTTTACCGGAAGACTCAAGGAGCCAAAAGATGAGACGGAGAGGGGCCACAGGGCAGCCACACCATGTGGTGGCGTGGGCTAGCCCTGGCCACGCCACCAGGTGGTGTGGGCCCCCTGGCCGCCCACCGACCTTGCCTCTTTGCCTATAAGATGCCTCCCGATGCATAAACCCTAAATAGTCAATCAGAAATCCACGAAAAGTTCCGCAGCGCTGCCGCCACCTAAGGGGAGATTCGGGGGATAGAAAGTCTCTGTTCCGGTACCCTGCCAGGACGAGAAAGTGCCCCCGGAGCCATCTCCATCGATCTCCACCGCCATCTCCATCACCGATGTTGATTCCCATGATGAGGAGGGAGTAGTTCTCTCTCGAGGCTAAGGGTTCTACCGGTAGCTATGTGTTCATCTCTCTCTATGCATGATCTTATTGAGATCATGAGCTTGTAATCTATAGATCTATTCTACTACTCAAGTGCTTTAATGAATCTCTACTCTCCCCATGTGTGTGAAAGTGATAGCGTGCTCACCATGGTGGCACTTAGGCTAGAGATTACAAATACTTGTTATGAGTTATATTTGGAGTTGGATGTCTCTATGAAATTGTGGTGTTTGTTGGAACCATCTAGTGCTCAAGGTGACAGTGTGGGGTTTTCTAGATGGGAAAGGCTTACTTTGAGGTGTGCTGTTATAGCCCTACCATCGATTAGAGTGTCCAAGCGGAGAGTAGTTAAGAATAGCATCATAAAGAGAACATATTTATATGAGAGTGTTCACTAGTGAAAGTATGATCCCTAGGCCTTGTTTCTAAGCATTGAAACACCGTTTGCAACTAGATCTGTTACATGTTTGCTTGTTTCGATCTTTATTTCAGTTTGCCTTTAGTCTCTTCCACGTCATCAAGCTATTTTCTATCACCGTTGTCTTATATCCACACCACTTGTATTTCACTATCTCTTCGCCGAACTAGTGCACCTATGCACCTGACAAGTGTATTGGGTGTGTTGGGGACACAAGAGACTTCTTGTATCTTGATTGCAGGATTGCTTGAGAGGGAATACCTTTGACCACTTCCTCCCTGAGTTCGATAAACCTTGGGTGATCCACTTAAGGGAAAACTTGCTGTTGTTCTACAAACCTCTGCACTTGGAGGCCCAAAACTGTCTACAAGAATAAAAGTGCGTAGACATCAAGCTATTTTCTGGCGCTGTTGCCAGGGAGGTAAGGTAAAAGGTATTCACACCGGAGGATTAAAGTAGAAGAACCTCCCACGGCAAACACCTATTTTCTGGCGCCGTTGCCGGAGAGGTAAGGTAAAAGGTACTCACATCCTCCGGTGTGAGTGCTCGAAGTTATTTCCTTTAGATTCTGCAATTTTGTCTTTTTGTTTCTTTTTTTACTAGTTAGGCTTAATGGAAAAAAACAACAAAAATAGAGAGCTTTATAGTATTTATCTTGAGTTAGGACATGAAGTGTTTGAAGAGAAAAATAAAAAACCTATGGAACTTTATTTGCATGCTAATAGCAATGTTGTTAGTATGAATTCTTTGGACACCATTATTGCTAATGCTACGGAAAAGTCTAAGCTTGGGGAAGCTAGTTTTTATGAAAATGATCTTTTTAGTTCCCCAGCTTTGGAAGATAGCTATTCTATTGCTTATGATGATACCACACCTCCAATATATGATGATTACAATAATGAATATGATATTTTCAGTCCACCTACTATTGAGGAGAAAATTAATTATGATTAGAATATGCCTCCTATATTTGATGATTATGGTGATGATAATAATAATGATAGCTACTTTGTTGAATTTGCTCCCACTACAATTAATAAGAATGACTATGTTTATGTGGAGAGTATTAATTCTTTTCAGCATGTGGCTCATGATAAGAATGTTTTATTGATAGTTATATTGTTAATTTTATTCATGATGCTACTGAAAGTTATTATGAGAGAGGGAAACATGGTTTTATGCATCTCAATAATATTAAGTTTCCCCTCTTTATGTTGAAAGTCTTGAAGTTGCACTTGTTTTGCTTTACTATGCTTGTTGCTTTGTGCTTTCATGACTTGTTTATTTACAAGATTCCTATGCATAGGAAGTGGGTTAGACTTAAATGTGCTTTCAATTTTCTTCTTGATGCTCTCTTTTACTCCAATTCATATTTCTTATGTGAGCATCTTCTCAAACTATCATGCCTAACTTAAAGGCCTTAAAGAAAAGAACTTATTGGGACATAACCCAAAAGTTTTAGATGAGTCTTGGAAGTAACCTCTGTAATAACCGCTCCTTATCCTTTTTATTTGCTTTTTGTGCCAAGAGTAACCTCTAATGATAGAGAAGTAATGATTGGGAAAGTTGATGTCCCAAAAGAGATTTATGTGCTTCACTGTAAAAATTCGGGTAAAATCTCTGTACGTCCTTTTGAGGCGTGAATTTTTGTGCTTCTGCCCCAGGTTGTTATCTAACTTTCGTTAGTTCAACACTTTTTGATTTAAGAAACAGAAGGTCTTCAAAAAAATTATCTTTACCTACTGGTCTATTTTGACAGATTTCTGCCATTATTTGTATTTGCTTCTTGTTGGTTCCTTTTTGGGTTCTTTTGGGGAATTGAGCTTTTTGAGGGAAGTGCTACAGTCGCTTGTGTTTTAATGGAAGTTTTATTGGTGTTGGAACAGAACCTAAAGACCTATTATCCTGGGTGCACTAATGTTGCTAATAAAGATTGTGTGAAGTTTTGTATGAAGGAAAAATTTCAGGTGTATGGAAGGAATGAGTAATGAGATGAAGGATGGACTAAATCTCAAGCCTTGGGGATGTCACGCGTGCCACCCAAGAAATATCCAAGAAGTACAAGCATCAAATCTTGGGGATGCCCAAGGCATCCCCTTCTTCATCAATAAAAATCTCAGGTTTCTTCCAAACGCTTCATTTTTATTATTTCATGCACAGTTGTGTTGTTCTTGGAGCGTCTTCTTTTTCGTTTTCGTTTTATTTTTTTCGTTTGCTTGGTTTGCTTAGTTTTCTGAATAAATTGGTTGGACCTCCTCTTTCATGCATTGGTTTTCAAATAGTTTGGTTTGGATTGGAAAAGAGTAGGAAAGTTCATGCTTAAGTGGTAAAGAGAGCTTGTTTTTGACTGTGGCCTATGCTTTGTCATGTCATGCTTGATATTGTTTTGGATTTATGCTTAGTGATCTTTGTTGTAGCATGACATGTTATAAACAATTGAGATTGCTTAATGTGCCTTGGAAGAATCATGTGTTGTTTTAGCATATTAAAGCATAGTATTATGGTATTCTCCTTTGATGCTTTATTTGGGTTGACTTGGCACATGCTCACACCATGTTATGACTATCTCAAGTCACCATAAGCCGTTATGATCCTTTAGTTTTCAACTTGTAGTATCACTTTATTCTTTGATCAATGATGTTTTGTCGCTTTGCATGATTATGGCCATTATTGCTCTCTTAGTTTGTCGCCCCCAGTCTTTTGCTAGCCTCCGCAACCAAGTATGAGTTCCACTCATGCATCCAACTCCCTAATCCAAGTTATTCCAAAGAGTCCAACATACCTACCTACTAGCATATGCTATTCCAAGTATATTCATGTTTTTGTTTACCTTCCGAATTAAACTTGTTATGAGAAAACTAGTGATTAAAGCTCTCACGAACTGATGGCACACTTTACTTTTCTTGCCCTTAATAAACTTGAACCATTGTGTCTTTTATGTTGTATATACTTGCACTTATTTGTTGGGAATTAGCAGAACCATGCTGTCATGGGGAACGCTTTCAACATTGCACTTGGTACTTGTACCTAGTTGATATCATGCTCTTTTGTCTATGGATGTCGTCGGTGTGAAATGAAAGGGGAGCTTGTAAGTCCATGGAGTTATGTATATGTGTTAGAGAATTGCATGGGCCGCTGGTCTAATCCATGCTGACATGGTGGAAACCTGCAGCGTAACCATAATGAGCTGTCTATGAAGCATTCTTCTTATAAAAGAAAAGAGTCCTATATTGAGAAAAAATGAGAAAAATAAAAAAAGAGATTATGAAAAGAGGAAAGTGAGAAAAAAGCACCATATTCCCATGGTAAATAAGAAGATTGCTGAGATGCTCGTTGTCTGCTTGTCTTGTCATTTTGATATGGGGATTCTTCCGTATCATCGGGCAAGGGGTACCCGTTGGCGGTTCTCTAAGAATAGCCCCTTGGCATGGCTTACAACATTGATTACAATAAGAGCCCTAGACATTAACTAGGGCAGGTAGCAAAGGAAGAAGAAAGAGAAGGTCACACGTAGTGGACGAATAGAACACCCTGTTGATGAACACCAATAAATCTAACACCCTCTTTTAATCTCAACCTGTAAGGTTGAGCTTATGATTGAATTCTTACAGATTCTTGACTGGAAGAGCTTTGGTAAATCCATATGCAACTTGATCTTTTGAATGCTCAAATTGGATACTTAGTTGCTTATTTACAACCCTCTCTAATAAAGTGAAAATCCATTTTAATATGTTTTGTTCTGGCATGAAAAATTGGGTTAGCTGATAAATAAGTGGCACCCAAATTATCACACAAAGACAAGGAGTTTTCTCTTGTTTCACTCCAAGTTCTATAAGCAATGACTAGACCCATATTATTTCTATTGTTGCATTTGCTAGAGCTTTATATTCAGCTTCAGTACTGGATCTTAAAACAGTTGTCTGTTTATTTGCACAGATCATATCAAGTTTGGTCCACAAAAGACAACAAATCCTCCTATGGATCTTTTGTTATCAAGATAACCTGCCCAATCTGCATCCGAAGATGCACTAACCATGCTATAGGAAAACCTGATAAAAGTGAGTCCAAGACTAGTAGTGTTTTTGATATATCTTAGAATTATTTTAACTTCAGTCTACTGAATTGATGTTGGAGCATGAATTTACTAGCACATTTTTTTGACTAAAAAATAAATATCCGGTCTAATAAGAGTTAAGTACTGAAGTACTCCAACAATACTTTTCTACATTGTGATGTCTTCTTGCTTAGTGGATCACAATCATTTGCAGATAATCTTTCAGTAATAGAAAGAGGAGTAGGT
This sequence comes from Avena eriantha, assembly GCA_910589775.1. NCBI lineage: Eukaryota > Viridiplantae > Streptophyta > Magnoliopsida > Poales > Poaceae > Avena > Avena eriantha. The sequence goes on along the minus strand of OU342743.1, from coordinate 102,664,028 downwards.
GCGGCTTTGCATGCCTGCATTCCTACTTTTGTTAAAGGATCAGTTGCATTTTTTCTTGAGTGAAGATTATACCATCCCTTGTTTTCTTTACCTCTATTTCGAGGAAATAGTGAAGATCACCCAAGTTTTAAGGGCAAAGTTTGCACCCCAAGTCTTTTAATAGTGCTGCAACAACATCATCATATGAACTTGTCACAATTATGTCATCAACATATATGATCATGAATATTCTAATGCCAGACTTGTGATAGATAAACAAGGATGTATCAGCTTTGGACGTCACAAAACCTAGTTCTTGCAAATTTTGAGCTTAGTCGAGAGTACAATGCTCTAGAAGCTTGCTTGAATCCATATAGGGCATTGTCAAATTTGCAAACATGAAATGGCGCTTTCTTGTTTTCAAAGATCGGCGGTTGTCTCATATAAAGTTCTTCTTCTAGGACACCATGAAGAAATGCATTGTGTACGTCTAGCTGTCGGAGACTCAAACCCCTGGATATGCCAATATCTAACACAAGACGAATTCTAGTTGCTTTAACAACAAGACTTGAATTATCCTCATAATCTATACCATATCGTTGTTTGAAGCCTTTGGCAACACGCCATTGTTTGTAATGATCTATGGATCCATCAACCTTTTTCTTGATCTGATAGACCCATTTGCAAACTATAATATTTTTACCTTCTTATTTTGGGACCAAATGCCATAGTTTTATTTTTCATCAAAGATGTATATGCCTCATTCATAGATTCTCTCCATTTTATATCATGAAGAGCAACCACAGTATTTTCTAGCTCTCTTATAGATGATAACCTGGCATACTGTATCATGCCTCAGAATAATTTTACAAGTTTGATAATACCTTTTTGAAGTAGAGTTACTAGATGTTGTGGTGTAGGAGAAGCTACAGGACTATTCGTCACGTTGGAAGCAGAACAAAAAACGTTTGTCGAGGCTGATTCTGTTGATCCCTCTGTCCCCACTAGGCGATGAAGTATCACACGGGGACATGCTACCGCGTTCAGAGTCAATGTCAGGCACACGCCTCTCCGTGTCAGGATCATCTTGGGGCGGCGTGAAAGGGTCCGCTAGATCTTCATCGGGAATGCCACTAGGTACGTTATTTTGTCCATCCTGTACATGGTCTATTTCTTCACCGTTTTGTCCAATATCTTCATCATTTTCCTGGATATTTCCTGCACGAGCAAGCTTTCTTGGCACCTGATACGTCGTAAACGTATCTATAATTTTTGATGTTTCATGCTTAGTTAGTATCAACTTTCTTATGTTTTGTTCACACTTTGGATTATTTTTACACATTTTCTGGAACTAACCTATTAACAAGATGCCACAGTGCCAGTTGTCTGTTTTCTGCTGTTTTCGGTTTCAGAAAAGCTAGAAAAGAAATATTTACGGAATTGGACCGGACAAAAGCCAAAGTCGATATTTTACCGGAAGACCCACGGAGCCAGAAGACGAGACGAAGAGAGGCCAGGGGCTGGCCACACCACCTGGTGGAGCGGGCCAGGCCAAGCAGCGCCAGGGGGTGGTGTGGGCCCCTCCAGCACCTCCTCGCTTCGCCTCTTCACCTATAAGAAGCCTCCCGATGAGAAAACCCTAAACAATCGGGAAGAAAGCCACGAAAACCTCCATAGCGTCGCCGCCACCGAAGGGCAGATTCAGGGGACAAAAAGTCTCTGTTCTTGCACACTATCGGGATGGGGAATTGCCCCTGAAGCCATCTCCATCAATCTCCACCACCATCTCCATCGCTGTTGCTGATTCCTATGATGATGAGGGAGTAGTTCTTTCTCGAGGCTAAGGGTTCTACCGGTAACTATGTGTTCATCTATCTCTATGCGTGATCTTATTGAGATCATGAGCTTCGTAATCTATCACTACTACAAAATAGGCTATCAGTGACATGCTCAAAATGCCCATTAGTGACAGACAAAGCGCCTATCACTGATGACTAGTCACTAGTATGATGTTACCAGTGACAGGCAAGTGTCTGTCACAAGTATGTGTACTAGTGACATGCATTTACACGTGCCAGTCATTATTATGTGTATATTAGTGACAGGCAAAAGATATCCATGTCACTAGTTGCGATCAAAGGCAATAGCCCTATGGGACTTTGTAGTGACAAACCCATTATTTTGCTTGTCACTAGTTTGAAATTCAGTAATAAAAAAAATGTGTTTTGTACGAATATTCTAGATAGCATAATAAGGTGTTATACAAATTAAATACATTTTCTATGAATAATTCAAATATCAAAATAAGATGTTATACCAATGATACGCTCATGTAACCCGATATGACATAATATTTGCACATATAACACATTGGTATAAGAACTTGCAATCTATAATAGACTAACGATGGAAGTTTCTTCCCGGTTATGTAGCAGTTTGAACTCCAAAGAACGGCAGCACCACAGTACATGTATTATGGTTATATGCATTGCTGCAAGTTTCTTTCATTATGCTTCATTTCCATTATCTTGTTGATGTGCGAATTCTTTCATTATGTCTTTCTTGTATAGACCTGAATCATAGACATCGATGTCGTGTTAAACCTGATACAAACAAGAAAATGAACATACAATTGTGAGCAATGGCACTAGGTGGATAATCACTGGTTGGAGAATAAAGATATTCTAAATAAAAAAACAAATAGTGGCATAAAAATCAGCTATCTGTATTATTTGTCCTTAACTTCAAAAGAATATACTTAGCAACTAGGAGGTAAATCGTGTATGTATTTAGTATATTAACATACACCCTTTTATAGTATATTAATATACTGTAATAAGTATAAAGGATCTACTTATCCACTTCTAGAAATTCTAGTTAGTATATTAACATTTAGACTGTGCAAGTAAGCATACACCCCTATGCATGAGCGCTAGCATTTAGCTTCGGAAGGTCAGGCTGATGAATAGAAACAATAAATTCCTTGCGAAGATGCTAATGCTGTTTAATAAATTACTCCCTTTGTTCTGAAATATATTTCTTTTTTGTAGCTCCATTTAACAAAGGTAATAATAAGTAATAAACTACACTATTAAAACATTGACATGCTAAATAAATACTTTGATATATATTATGTTTTGATATATATTATGTTTGTTGTAATAGTTGTATCATCCAAAGTAACTTTCTGTGATGCTTATAGACCACTGCAGTTAGTTGTATCATCCAATGATCCAAACTTGATGATGTTGATAGCTAGAAGAGTTAATGTAAAATCTCAACCTCAAATGATATACCTTTAAATGAGAATCTACAATGCAGAAGTTAATTCATCACATAGTCATGAAAGCAATGTAGCTGATTGCATCTCCATAGCCTACTATAGACCTACTATGGACGGAAAATAACCGATTTATCAAATAACATGTGATGGTCACTTGGAGGAACTTAACATGATAAATAAATTTAGAGAAAGAAGTAATCAACCTTGTCACATGTTGAATAAGATTATGAATGACCTACATCAACCACTTAGAAACAAGGTTAAACAACATGCATGGACAATATAACCATAAAAGCATGAGCTAAAGCAACACATAGAATTAGTTATCTGGAAAGCTCACGGATGCAAATATAAGAATGGTGGTGGGACTGTTACAGTTTTTCTTAAGAAAGAAGAAGCTTATTTTTCTGTCTGAAATGATACATTAATATTTTCTCTTCTATGTAATGATCAGCAGGTAGATAAAAATACATGGACTAACATCCCTTTTATGTAACTTCCCGCAGTAGCCAAAAAGATAGAAGATATAGTTATATGGTAAGTCCAAAAATATAAGGTTCTACTAAGCAAATCAGATAGCTTCCATGATTGAAGATTCTGTCAGACACAAATCAACATAAAATATGTAGGACATACCTTTAAGTACGGCGCATACATGATGTATATTTCTAGCAAAAAGCAATACTTTTGAGTCGATGATGTACCTGACATTTAGAGAAATAACAAAAAATGAATACACTTTTAATCAGTGACCGAACGATTGAGATGGCATATATCGAAACTTAGTCAGTACAACACCATCCAAAGATTAGTATGAGTATAGCACCTTATCTGCTCCTTTCCCTCCTTTCTGGCTGCTATTTTAGATGAGAATAGTTCTGGCCAAAGTCTATCACCTGTCTTTAGGCAAGAGGGAACGTGTCTACAGCAACAATTAAATAATTACAATATTATTCATCTATTAATTGCAAGTGCGGTACTGCACGTGTATTTGGGATCAATGATCCATAAGAGACAAAGCAAATACTTGTGAGATTATCCTAACAGAAACCTTATTGTCCACGGATCGATCACAACTCCACTCCTCAAAGCATAATCAATTTCCTGGAATACTGCTGGCTGTCACTGGAGTCGATCTCCAAATACGCCACGATACCGAGGAGAAGACCACAAAGATCTGTTTGCAGTAGGATGGGCACGAGAGGCTCAGTAAGAATAGGTGTAAAGGCAGGCAAACAAAGCTGGTAGGACAAGGATTTAAATAGAGGTAGATCCATGGAAGAAGGAGACAGCGGTCGACGTGGGTCGGTGCCCGGGTCACGATCCCGTTCCATGGCGACTGAGCCCTAATTTGTACCCAAGATAGTAGGAAGAAGAGTACATACCAGGGATCCCGCCGCAGTCCACGCGCGCACGGTATGCGCGATCAATCTCAGTCATGCTAGGTATGACGGCAGTCGGCCGGATGGTCTGAGTCTCACGCCACCGTCGCACTGCCGTCTGCGCTGCTCCGGTATTCCATCGCCGCCTAGGTAGTCGCTAGGAGAGGTTAGAGACTCGGAGCCTTTTTTTTACGGGAAGGATTGGGATGGCTTCGTGCGTTCTCCGCGAGATGAAGCAGATGAGATGCGTCGACTACTAGTCAACAAACGTGGTAATGGTCTAAAGTTGACTTATGGACCGATATATTTAATCTTTCTTTTAATGAGTTTTATCTTTTGCAAAAAATAGTTACCACCTAGTAGAGATGAAATCTCCCTTCACACTGTTGAGAAAGCGATGGGCTAAGATGGACATGTGCGAGATTAATGGATTTGTTACCCTGGTTTTCCGGGATTAGGCCATCCAGCTTGATTAGAAGCTATTTTCGGCGAGATTGAGAGTGACGCATGACACCAAAGCTTACGGGTGGTGATATAGGTCGTGTCTAACCATGTTTGGGATATAATCTGACCATATGATTTTGATGATTAGATGGTTAGGATGCGCTGGTCTGGTTGGTGTATGATGGAGAAAAATTAACCCTATTACCGGTGACAAGCCTTTAGAGATGCCCGTCACTGAGGAATTTGACCGTACGGCCGCCCTTCCCAAAAATGGTAGCGACGGGCACATTTTAAGTCTGTCACTAATCATGATTTTTTTCATTTAGCCGGCCTCAACAAAAATAATAGTGATAGTCACTTTCACATGTCTGTCACTAGTGTTTCGTTCTAGTGACTGGCTTATCCTTGCCTGTCGCTGGTAATACTTACTAGTGACAGGTCCAGTTATACCAATCACTAACCACTTGGAGGCTATAAGCCTTTTCGTAGTAGTGTATAGATCTATTATGCTACTCAAGTGTTTTAATGAATCTCTGCTTATCCCCACGTGTGTGAAGTTGACAGTGTGCACACTGTGTGATACTTTGGCTAAGGTTACATAAATACTTATCATGAGTATAATTTGAGTTGGATGTCTCTATGAGATTGTGGTATTTGTTGGAACCATCTAGCGCTCAAGGTGATAGTGAGGGGTTATCTGGATGGGGAAAGCGAAATTTGAGGTGTGCTGTTATAGCCCTACCGTGGATTAGAGTTATCCAACCGAAGAGTAGTTCAGAGTAGTATCATAAAGAGAAGATATTTATATGAGAGTGTTCAGTAGTGAAAGTATGATCCCTAGGCCTTGTTTCTAAGCATTGAAACACCGTTTGCAACTACAATTGTTACATGTTTGCTTGCTTCCATCTTTATTTCAGATTGCCTTTAGTCTCTTCCTACCTGTCAAGCTCTTTTCTGGCACCGTTACCACTTATAACTATCCATACCACTTGTATTTCACTATCTCTTCGCCGAACTAGTGCACCTATACACCTGACAAGTGTATTGGGTGTGTCGGGGACACAAGAGACTTCTTGTATCTTGATTGCAGGGTTGCTTGAGAGGTATACCTTTAACCACTTCCTCCCTGAGTTCGATAAACCTTGGGTAATCCACTTAAGGGAAACTTGTTGTTCTACAAACCTCTGCACTTGGAGGCCCAACAACTGTCTACAAGAAAAAAAGTGCGTAGACATCAACACCATAGGAGGTAACATGTGTAGAAGGCGCCTATTGATCATCATCATTATAGTGGTACCAACAATCCCAAGCAATATGGCCAGGCTTACCGCAAATTTGGTAGGAGGCAGGGTTAGATCCTTGTCTTACGTTGCCTTGAATGTTGTTGTTGTGGTTGTGGTGGTGGTGGTTGTTGTTGTTGTTGTTGTTGTTGTTGTTGTTGTTGTTGTTGTTGTTGTTGTTGCTGCTGCTGCTGCTGCTGCTGCTGCTGCTGCTGCTGCTGCTGCTGCTGCTGCTGCTGCTGTTGTTGTTGTTGTTGTTGTTGTTGTTGTTGCGAAACGGTGGCCCTCCCCTGTTGTTGTTGTTGTTGTTATTGTTGAAGGGGTGTCCAACACGGCCTTGTCCACGTCCTCCATTGCCGCGACCATAAGACGAACCTCCTCATCCATGACCACGACCACGTGGTGCCGTGAAATTTGCGGAGGTCTTGAATCCTCCGCTGCCATTCATGATTGAACCACCGAGAAGTTTGGCACGCTGATCAAAATTTGACGTATGCACAAATAGATCATCAAGAGAGATTGGCTCGGTGCGAGCATCAATGGCCAACACAAGGGGATTGTAAGTTTCATCAGGTCTTGCCAACATATAGGATATGTGTTGATCATCATCAAGAGGCTTGCCCGCTGTGGCAAGTTCTTCAGCATATGATCTCATATCGGAAAAATATGTGGCCACTGATTTGTTTTCTTTATCTGCATTGGTGAGAGATATGCACAGATTGTTGATCGTTGAACGAGATGCCGAGGAGAACATGCTCACAATTGCATCCTAGACCACCTTGGAGGAGGCCAGCGCCGCCACTTGGATAAGGAGTCCATCAGTAACCCCAAAACTTTCTGATATTGTGCCACCCAAAATTCATACGCGGGATTTGGCACCACCGTGTTGGTATCCGTGGCGGTAATGGTTGTTGGTGGAGCAGCCTTGCAGCCATCAAGATATCCAAAGAGCTGAGCTCCCTTGATCTTAGGAAGGACTTGATCATGCCATAAGAGAAAATTCACTCGGGTGAGCTTCTCCGAAACTTGGTGATTGAGAGTGACGAGGGTTTTGTTTGATTGGGAAGCCATGGATTGAGAAGGAAGAGCTAGACGGGGATAGAAGAGTAGTGCTCTGAAGCATATCAGACTTTGAAAAACACACACATTGGTCTAGGTGGTGGATACATGTTAAATAGGCCAAGAATAGTCTCTTGGTGTGGCTTACAGCATTGATTACAATAAGAGCACTAGACATTACAATACATGTTAACTAGGGCAGTAAGCAGAGAAATAAGAAAGGAAAGGTTACACATAGTGGAAGAATAGCACACCCTATTATTGACCGCGGGAGGTGGACGAGGATTGAACAAGAATTATTTGCGGAAGTATTTTATAGATTTATTTTTGAGGGTTCAGCACTGGAAGTTTTTTACAGATAAGAGGCATAAGGGCCCAGCTTTAAATCAATAATAAAGTCTTTTTTTCACTGTGCATTCCTGACACCGCCTTGCGCCGATTGATCAAGAGATACGTGGCCTCTCAACCAAATTTTAAAAGCCCACCAAGGCCCCATACCTGTTCGGTGGACTATTTTGTTCTGCACCACATATACAAGAGACTAGCAGTACATGATACATGCACATGTCGCTGGTTCTCGTAGATAAATGGTAGGGATACCATACACGTAGGTGTATTGGCTAAGATATTTAGGATTGGAATATGCCCGTCCCTGCTTGTCTCCTTGACAAAATCTGACCTGATATCATCACAATTAATAAAAACAGGTGTGTTAGTATAGTATCATCACATGATACTGTATCATGGTACATGTAACTAGGTAACTCATTGGCAAATACGTCTTATACATAAAATTGCAGTAAGATTGTATAAATAATTAAATGTTTTGAGATTATGAGGAAGTAAATTATGATACTATGAGGATGTCATATGCATAATACTTATGTATAATATTTCCTTCGTCTTAAAATAGATGTCAAAGATTTGACAAAATTTGAATGAATCTAGACACTCATCTTTAGTATATAGATTCATCCAAGTTTTGACTAACCTAAGCTACATCTATTTTAAGACGGAGGGAGTCAGTACTACTATGACCAGCCTCAATAATGGGGTATCCATGGATTTGACATGTGGACACGTATCGATGGACGAGATACATTGCATCTTTAGTGGGTGTGGCCATCATTGTAAGCCCCACGCTTTTATTACTTCTTAAGTGCTGAGTATATCCAATACCAGTACTACTAAAATGCTGTTTGCTCAAAATATGCACAATGTGCGGACCTAAATGAATGTCATTGCTTGACAAGTCAAGACTAATAATGTCCATATTATCAAAATGATATTCTACAAATATATACGGTCAAGTAATAGTCTACACGCTCTTCATTAGTTAGGCAACATGTCAGCATATAAATTGATGGTGGAGCAATCATGTTGCAGACTATGAATATATGCACAGCTAGATCGAACACGACCGTAGAAAAGTCCACAGCTCGCATGCATGAACACGCAACCAAAAACTACAACAGCATCGATCAGTCGGCTATAAATAAATAGTTAAATACCTGCAAGTCACAGCAGCAAGCCTCCATTCTTCAGCCATGGCGTCCCCCAGCGTCCTGGCCATCCTCCTCCTCCTCCTTGGCATGGCCACTGTTAGCAACGCCGCCACCATCACGGTCGTCAACAGATGCTCCTACACGATCTGGCCAGGGGCGCTCCCGGGCGGCGGCGTGCGCCTTAACCCGGGCCAGTCGTGGTCCTTCAGCATGCCGCCCGGCACCGCGGGAGCCAGGATCTGGCCGCGCACGGGGTGCACCTTCGACGGGAGCGGCCGTGGCCGTTGCATCACGGGCGACTGCGCGGGCGCGCTGGTCTGCCGGGTGTCCGGCGAGCAGCCCGCCACGCTGGCCGAGTACACCCTGGGCCAGGGCGGCGCCCGGGACTTCTTCGACCTGTCCGTCATCGACGGGTTCAACTCGCCGATAAGCTTCCAGCCCGTGGGCGGCGCGGCGTGCCGGGGCGTGAGCTGCGCGGTGGACATCACCAAGCAGTGCCTGCCGGAGCTGCAGGTGCCCGGAGGGTGCGCGAGCGCGTGCGGTAAGTTCGGCGGCGACACCTACTGCTGCCGGGGCCAGTTCACCGACAACTGCCCGCCGACCTACTACTCCAAGTTCTTCAAGAGCAAGTGCCCCGACGCGTACAGCTACGCCAAGGATGATCAGACCAGCACCTTCACCTGCCCCTCCGGAACCAACTACCAGATGGTCCTCTGCCCCTCCAACGACCTTGTATCTGATGCATAATGCATGATTGCATCACATGGCGTATAAGTTTGTGCTTGGATCAATAAGGACTGCCCTTTGTACTTGGTTCAATAAGTGAGGTCTATAAGTCTGTGGATGCATGCATGGCTAGTGCGTGTATGTGGATCAGTAAATAAATGTTCAATTTCTACCAGATCGAATATGTGTTTTTTTCCCCCTTCAATCTTCATCTTTGGGTTATGAGTAATCAATTAGTTATTTTTGCGCTGAACATGTATCCCGCTCTCAAACTTAAAACTAGTCACAATAGAGAGTATCATATAGTAGTATCGTGTATATGATACTAGTACATAAACCATCTTCACAATGCATAGTATCATATAGTAGTATCATAGTCTTAATCAGTTCGACGTGCTATGATACCGTATCTATCTATGATACCAACGAAATATCTTTAATCATTAATTAGCATGCCACATCAGAATTTTTCTAACATGGCATGCATGATACTTCCTATGATACCCTCATTGGGCTTGTCTATTGCGCACGATGTGACAGCCCAACAAATTGTTTGTCAAGGTGTCAATATTTGACAATTCAACTCGCATACAGTCGTTGCAGTTGGGACTTTATTTAGCAATGTTTCTTTAATTGTGGAAATTAACCACCCACTTCTAGTTCCAGGACCATTTTCATTCTTCCACCGACCCTCATTCAACTCTATGCTCATATCTTTGTGAAATCCCCATTCATTAGTGTCTCTATATAGGAGCTGCTTCTTTCATGATCAACAGGACGTCTAGATAGAAATCTATCTATCTATCTATCTATCTATCTATCTATCTATCTATCTATCTATTATATACTAAAAGTAATATAAAGGTGTATGTTTCGAGGCACCACGTCGATCCATATCATCTAAATTATATTAACCATTAGATCTAATATTTGTGTCTATGATTTAACCAAACACGGTATCATTACGTAACACGATGGTCGCAACATGTCACAATAAAAAGGAAAAGGTTTAACGTGAAACCGATTATACAAATCACGGACCAGCTAACCCAGGTATCGAGGTCCCAAAAAAAAAAACTTTGTAACGTCCGGCCGGACTTGACGTAAATATGCACGTACACGTTGTCCCAGCAAACAACAACCCATTAAAATTATTTAAATTTTTATAAGTAGATATTAGATCTACAATTACGACCATGGTTTGAACGGAAATAATATAACAAGAGCAGTTCCGGTCAGACTGCCCTCTTCTCACGCATGCTTTAGCCGATAAGCCTCGATGGCCAAGACCTCTTCCTCAATTATCGGTGCCTACAAACAACAGGTGAATTAAATCTTGCCGGCAACAATTTCTAAAAAATACGCAGCCTACACAACAGCAGGTAAGATTGAATCCACATGGCTATACACATGAGGCAAGATTGAATATGACCAGCAATAATTTCTGAAAAATACAACATGCAATCTACATGGTTTGCAGTAAGTCATGAGGCTTTCCCCCGGTGATCCTTTATAGATGGATTATAAAAGAAAAGGTTTATAGTCTAGATAACATGTTGAATTTGTTTGGAAGGTTGCAAGGATTTTCCCCTCTGGTAATGCAAATTGGTACAATTAAGACTCCAGACCTGATTTCTTGGATCAGAAGAAGAGGTGATTCATGTTACCCACTATAGTGATCATCTGGCTGGATGGGCACTCAAAATTATATTAGTATTTCTACACCAATAAAAGTGGTTTGGCCTTCTTGGTTACTATGCTTTAGTAGATACAATGGAAGATAATCATAGTCTATAGTATAAGTGCATCTCAATTTGAAATAACAAGGAGGATCCCAAAACTGTCTATAATTCAGTCTGGATGCTAAAATTCTTTGCTTGATTGTTGGTATAGAATGGGAGCCCACATGTAATGGGTGGTACAGCGGGAATGGAAAATGACGGAGCCCCTTGGTGAGTGGATTAAGTAATTTCAAAGATATTCTTTGCACTTAGCATTTTCATTATTCATTACCAATCAAATTTAGAAAAATAGAATTAATACATAAGCGTACTTAAGTCCCTAAAAATACCAACTGATAGAGAAGATGCATGTTTAGTGAAACAATTTTGATGGTCTATATTAATTCGATTATTTTTGTAATGGATTTTTTTCGATGTATAATATTTTACTTAAAATTTTCTTCTTCGAATCATGATCATTGTGTTATCCCATGAACCCGTGTTATAAAATTATTATGTTTACTATATTAATTAGAATTATCTTCTCGGGATCATGTGTTAACTCATGCAGCCCGTTAGCGATTCTACAATATTCTTCATCTCTGTTTGTTACCACAAACTAGATAGGCTACATGCAATTAGAAATGTTTAACCAAAAGAAGCTGGTCAGAGAACACACATCCTTGATTCCTCCTACCTGATTTGTGTCATTGTCGATTAGGGCGTACTTTCGTTACATGGAAATCAGGTTTTTATTGCCAATCCGAAGAAGATATGTATTCTTTGGCTTATTTGAAGAGGAACATATATATTAGGAAAGGAGCAAGAGATGGGAGCTGGGCGAGGACCATTTCGGAGCTCTGAGCTGGTATGGTCGTTGCGATCAAGATAGTGACAAGACATACATCGTTCTCCTCCATGGAGTTTTAATAGATGAATATTCTTGGAAGCCTTAGATGAAAAACAAAACAACATAGTTTTATTGTCTTTAAGATCTACTATCGTCCACTACTCTGAGCTAAATCAAATATAATCTCATTCTACATGTGACTCTGATGAACTTTGTTGCACATTCATAAGAGAAAAAATTAATTATATAATCCATGGTAAATGATAACACAAATGTATATAAAGAGGAACATTTATTTCGTAAACTCACTCAACTGAGATTTTATTTGGCTACTGCAAAATACCTTTTTCAGTGTACAACAAGATAGGTGAGTCAAGTACGGTACATGCATTTTGTTGACACAAGATGATCTGATTGTAAACATAAGAAATAATTTTAGAACAATACTATAATTTTTATTTGGGATATATGAATGGACAAGCCTGTTTTCTCTCTACAATCATGCACAAAATGGTTAGGAGGATAGATTTTCTGATCTCGACTAGCGAGTACAAGACAATTGATCTAACGGGAATCCACATTGCTGCTTAGTTATGTTGATGCTCTCGCAACGTCACACATTAACTAAAAGTAGACCTTGAGAAAACAAGAATCAATACCATTAGACTTCTTCAGAACCTATTTTATTGTTATTCAAAGCAAACATAATCATATATGAAATTGATGTCAAAGTTATAACCTCAGAAAATGTGTTCACATCAAAACAATATGTATTTTACAATGAAGAATGTGTTAAATAACAGGGAAGACACCCATATATTATGTGCTTCACAATGGAGGTGGTGCCCTCGCTTTTGCGAGGGCCACTGTGCCAGTTATATACTAAAAGCAATATAAGGTTGTGTTTCGAGGCACCACGTTAATCCACATCACTAGAATATTTTTAGCAATTATTAGATCTAAAATCTATAGCTAGGATTTTAAGTCATAACCGTGAGTTTTAGGTAACAACTCTGAAAAGTGTGCTCCAGACCAACACGTTACAGCCTTTTTTAGAAGTACCAAGACGTTATGTGAATCAACACGTTCGTATGCCAATTTTTTTTTGTAGTATACCATCACGTTACATGAACCAACACGAACGCTTGTAAAGAAAACCAATTGGGTTAGCGGTTTTAATTTTGCCAGACGTGGAGTAGCTTGCATGGACACATCGTTACTTCAAAAAAAAAAACATGGAGACATCGTCAATAGAAATAGCTGGACCGTTAAAAGATACTTGCGCAACGAACGTGAGTCCCTCTTATGCACGAGTGTAGCTCCCTTTTTTACGCCTTCATGCATGAGTACAAATCTTTTCTTTGCGTCGTGACTTCTAAATAGATCTCCTGTCCTTAGCCGTTGTAAAAATATCTTCTACTTTTACTGGCCAAATCAAAGGTTCGCCGAGCAGCACTGCCAGACACCGTGATCTAAGCGAGTCCTCCATGATCTGACCGCCGGACACCATTATCCAGGGAGTAACATGCACTAATATATCGAATGCATGTGCAAGTAGCTGGATGGTTTTGCATGGCCCCATACGCCGAATTTCATGCACACACATGTGAAAATTTGAATCGACGGAACCCCATATATGATGATATAAAACAAGACCAAGTATAGATTTATCCTGATTATATATATATGCATACGAAGAAATTTAATATATGCATAACCACCTACAAGCATGCTGCTTCGGTGTTAATCAATTCGGATATAATATTTTTTTCTAAAAATCAGTTTTGTTTGATGCTATATATATGTGGGGTGCAAAATAACTATTCTGCACCTTGGTTGCTGAATAGGGTTTTTCTCTCTCTCTATATATATATATATATCAATGAAAAAAAATAGCACGCTATTAGCACCGCTATAGCGTTTTCAGGAGCTGGACGCTACGCTATGCATTCCAGGGGCGCTATGGCGCTATGCACACTAAATACGTCGCTATTCGCGCTATTTGACGTTACGTCATAACGGCGCTATTTTTTGTTGGTTTTTTAGTAGCCCATTCTCCATTCTAGCCCATTTTGGTCTAGTGGCCTACCCTAATCTAACTAACCCTAACAGGGCAACAAGCTAACGCACATAACGTCAGTTCCCAGTTCATCTCCTCCACTGCCTTAGAGAGGCGACGCCGCGACGACGGATGCGACATCTTCGTGTGGAATCAACACGCCTCTGCCTTGGACGCCTTCACGCCCAACTTCAGTGCTTCACGCCTTCGCCCTGCCTCTGTTCCCCTCCTTCAATTCTTCGCCGACAATCCCTGCACCGGATGTCAACTACGTGTCTGACTCTATGTTGGTGTGTGTGAATTCTGACCTATGGTTGTGATTTCGGTAATGTGATATGGAGTTATGAACTATGTAAACTATCTATAGTTGATGTTTGGCTACAGAATGCTATGTCTGTGGTTTTATAACTGCAGAATGCTATATCAATAATTTTATAGCTGCTGAAATCCTGATTTTTCATACTTTTTGTGAAACGCTATTTTGAAAAATAGCGCGCTATTAGCACGCTATAGCGTTCGTAGCGTTTTTATGAAACCCGCGCTATTTAAGTTAGCGCGCTATTTTTTTCACCTAAATCTATTCCTCTCCCTCACACGTCAACTCTACATAGTAGTAAGTATCGCCAATGACAAAAAAATTCTATCTTTTGTTCTAGTGCATGTTTAGATTTAGGTGAGAGTCTTTTGATAATTTAGTTGTGTGTTAAATATGTACAAATGTTAAAATACATGCAATCATTTTATGTACATTAGTAATAGTAAAAATTAACTTCTCAAACATAATTTTGTATGCATAGTAGTTCAACCAATTGATAAAGCAACAATACAATTATTTACATAATAATGTTTTACACATTGTTGATAGCCAAAGTGACTAAAGTATTATTGCAAAAAAATCATTTCAAAATTGTTTTCCTTAGAACGGTAGTATTTAAAGTGACAAGATTACGTAATTTAGCTGAAAAAGAATATTTTTACAAAACATTAAACTTTGGAGCTGATCGACTTATATATACCAAATACAAATACTTGCAAAAAGTTGGTGCCGATGGATAGTTTCCCAACTTATGGATTATATCAGGAAATCAAAAAATTGATATGAGTGATGTAGCCATAATCATTGGTACATAGTTTATTCATAAATTTGGTAGTAAGATAATGGAACAAAAAATGTCACATGGCAAAGCCACTCAATAAAGCTAACTATCGATTAATTAACAGGTTATCCTATTCATGGTAGATGATACAACAATAAAAGAAAATGATCAAAGAGTGGAAGGTACTGAAGAAAAAGGCATCAAAATTACATACAGATAAAATTATAATCAATACATATGACATTATATATAGAATTTTAAGCAAAATAGTATCATTAAATTTGGCCGCATAAATTAAATATTCAAGACGTGGAAGGATCAAATAATCAAGACGTGGAAGGTAGAATAGATTCCAGTCATTTGGAATATACTTCTAAAAAAGTTGACATAGAGGCCATAATATGAATAATGAGGAAATAAATTGATTATGACAAGATAAAATCCAAATTCTTACTATATAGTTGACACAGAGGACAACAATATTTTCTTATTCACTTTTCTAAAAATAATATTTTGGTTATTCGGTAAAAACGTTAACCATACATTCATCTGCTTACAGAAACACCCAATCAAAACATATATTAAATTATTATTTCTACATTAAAATTTCATTATCATACGGCGTTTATAAGAATTTGAATTATCCTATTAAAGTACATATGATGAAAAAAAAGGAATGATGGACCAAAAAAATCTAATGATAGACCAAACAATTCCGCCAGCCAATAAAATAGATAATTTTGTATATGACATATTAATCTCTTAATACCGCATACAAAATCTGACCATTAATCCGATGTATCCTTATTATGCCATTACTAAAATTAGTAAATATCAAACGATGTCATCATGTTATAAATTATTATTGATGGACATAAGATTTACCCTCACATTGAAGTCGCATGAAATAGAAACCGCATCCTAGCTTGCCATCTGTACTAATACTAATCTAATGTGACCACGTACAAAAGGGACATATAATCATTGACACACCATTTGTATAGCAATATCCAATAATATCCCATAAACAAAGGACCAATGATGCCTTTCACATAATTAGTATTTAGCATACTATTTATGGGACAAGAAAAATGTTAATTTTAACCGAATACTCCCTCCTTCCCATAATATGTTGCGCATAATTTTGCGTGCAACTCAAACTTTGCAAAGTTTGACCAAGAATATATAAAATAATATGAATATGTATGATATAAAATGTATATATTATGAAAATATATTTTAAGACAATTCTAATAATATTATTTTGGCATTATATGGGTTCATATTTAGATCAAACTACTTGGTCAAACATTGTAAAGTTTGACTCTGATAAAACCTTATATGCAACATAAATTGGGATGGGGGGGAGTAATTCAAATTTCTAGAGCCATAAAATGGTTGTAGACATTTTCAGATGTTGCCCTCGCAAATGCGAGGGCCACCATGCTAGTATTACTAAAATACAAAAGATATCTTTCTGGTCATATCATCTCTGGTCTCTCCTTCTGCAGCTATTCAAGAGTGCAGTTATCTAAGAAAGGGAGGTGCTGGGAATATATCTAACTATAACTCGATGAAGTCTACAAGTGAATAATCTCAACGGGGTTCATTTGATCCATAGGTTACTCTGTGTACTCACAGAGGATGAAATTGAGTACATTGAATGACTACAAGTTCATTTGCGACATAAAGATGTGAAACATAGTATGTATGTACCACTCGATTAGGTAAAACATCCTACTATATCTTCTACATTCTCTAATCTAGGCTATCACATTGCCAACTTGATTATTAGTTGATGCACTTGTTGTATTAATGAGTTCCGATCATCTTTCAGGTCTAGCTACAATTTGCATTTCCACCACACTCAGATTGTTTGCACGTGTCCATAAACAAAGGCAATATACCATATAATTCAACTAGTAATTGTTAAGATAGAACTTCTCTATTTTAATAGATCTTGTTATCCAAATAAATATCAAACTAGAGACAATAGACACAAATTTTAATGCGCAAAACCCTTGCGGGAAAAAACCAAAGACGCACGAAGGAGCAACTTCACTATGATGAAAAAGTATTACAAGGACGTGATGACATACCATCTTAGGTGCGACTATGGGTCCTTGCATGACAAGAAAAGGAGATATACTTGTGTGCGTTGGCCAGGTAAACCCGTATAGAGTTTAGAGCACACTTCAACAATGTCCACATTTAACCAAATTCTCTCCAGTAATCGAATAAAGTAATTAAATTATCCATATCGAAATTTCATAAACTCGTTGTGTGTCAAATTCCCATAGAGCCAATGAGAGCCTAGAAGGTCCTCATGCGCTTTGCCACATTGGTTTTGTTCTTAGCATTTATTTCCCTCGTCTGAGCATAGGGGGGTTTGATTGCTTCGACATGCTGTTTCCGATCTCGGTTTTCCCCTGTTGTGCTAATTGGCTTGGTTCGGGCTTTCAAATGGGTGGTCATCTAGTTTTTTGTGATCTTGTTTTTGCCCATTGTGCAAGTCGGCTTGGTTTGGACATTCGGGTGGGTGGTTATTTTTTTCTTGCTAAATGACCCCAAGCTATGACCTATCTTATAAGTTCTTCCTCCTTTTTTTTGAACACATGTCAGGTGAGACCTGATGAAGCAGGATTCCTCTTTCCGGATTACCACCCCGATGGTCTTCCGTTCCTGGGTTCCTCAATCCTGACGCTCCACCCTCTCTCGCGCGCACCTAGGCTAGAGGAACTGTCACATCCGAAATTCACATCACACGAACCAGTTAGTAGAATACGAATTGCCAATAGGGAAAAGTATAAGAATTGCAAAGGAATCTGAACACCAACACCATGAGCCGTACACCCCTGAATAGATTAAGAAACAGCTGTTGTTGAACCTCCAGTACAATCGCTACATCTCTTATAGGAGAACTATCCAAATTCTCGTAGCACCTACACGTACCATCATATATTAGCATTTACCTATTTGAGGTTCTAAGATCAAGGAAAAGCTATAGTTGCGCCAACTTGGATCAACTTTTTGATCAAAACATCAAAAATAGGCTCAAACGTACATCTTCAATTCCTCCAAACCATATACGTCGCATATCTCGCAGACGTTGTTGATCCCATTATTAATGGGCGTAAGGAATTGAACAAATGGAGTCAATCTCGGCATGCACCATATACTAATATCAAATTCATGATATTAACTCAGGAAGAACGAAGGGAATAAAAGGGGGAAGTTGAGATGGGACATAGATATATGGAGACTTCTAGAGAACGAATATATGATAAATGATGAACATGGTCGATTTGAGGAACAAAAACAAGTGTGCTCATTTTAGCCTAGGATGTTGTTGCAGGGTTCACCACTTTTTCACACCGAGATATGTGATTAGTCAAATATATATTGCAGATTTGTGATGCATGACTCGCCGCATTATGCACTTTTTCGTTGAAAAAGGAACAAAAAATGGCACGCTAGTATTTCTTACAATCATTCAACGACCCATCACACAATTGTATTGTAGATAATATAATATAATCGACACCTCTAGAAAAGTGATTACAAAGTACCTAATGTAACAAAGCTATAGAACAGTAGGCCGTTACATCTTTACTTCTAGCATATCACCATGCTCGGCCCGAGTGTGCGGGGCCACGTAGCTGGCTAAAAGGCCCTTGGGCATGCCCCCCCTAGTCGCTCTATTTCCCGAGGTGCCAAATTTGACAAATCAAGACACATGCAGCCATGACAGCCAAACTTGATTGAGAACGTTGATTTGATTGTTTAAATGAACCCACGTCTTCGGTCTACTACTGTATTTTGACTTTACATGTCTCATCAATGTGTTTAAACCATCTTACACGTCTCCATAGATATGCCAATTCTCCCCCAATTTTAGGAACCCTAACCTCCATCTTGCTCCCGTGCAGCGGCGTGGAGCCCCACCGGAGCACCGGATCCTCGCATTGCCCCCGCGTATCCCTGCCCTACCGCCGCCGCTAGGGATGTCGTGGGGGCAAAAGCCCGTGCAAGATAACGAAGGCGGCCCTGCCTTATCACCGATCTGGAACATGATGGCGGAATTCACTATGGGCCTGCAACGGTGGTGTTGCTGGCGGTGATGGCCAGGACATAGAGGCGCGCTTGTCGTCACAAGCGGCGGCAACATGGCAGGCTAGTCTAATCGGCCATTGGGCAGGAGGGCTGCATTCCGGGCAAGATGAGCCTGCAACACGAGGACAACGGGGCAGCGGCCCTGTGCATGGTGGTGGAGGCTTCCTTGCCAGAGGTGGTCCACCAGCTTGGGCCTAGGTGTGGTTGATCCTAGGATCCCTTACCGATCTCCTTTGGTGGTCCAGCCGGTGATGAGTTTGGGGAGGCGCGACAAGCAGTGAAAACCGAGCCTCGAGCTTAGTCTTGGCGAACGACGACGGTGTCGCATGGCATCGTTCCCTTTTCGAAGGCATCGTCATCTATGGTCGTAATGTTTCAGTCGGGCTACTCCAGGGAAAACCCTAGATCTGGGTCTACCAGATCGGACAATAGCGGTGCCTGGCATCGTTACCCCTCTTGAGGGAATGTTTCTTGAGCAGACATTTGCTGGAGTGGTTAGGAGTTAGATCGATGGAGCGGTGTGTTTCTACTATATTGATGACGGCCTGTCTTGGTGTCACGGTGCAACGGGGTCTCGGTGGCGGATGCGTGTCGATGGATGAGCATAGGACGAAGGGTCTATCAGACGACACTGAGGCATCGACGACAAGCCTAGCAAGGTCAATGCCTTGATCCCTGTGCCGAGGATGTTTCGACGGAGGATGGTGGTGGTGACTTCTGGGGCATGTGTGCTGGGGCGCACTGAGGGTGTGCCAGTACCGGTTGTGCTCCCGGATCGTTATTGGGCGATTGGGTGAGGCCTTGGTTTTTATGTGGATGTGCGTAGGTGTGAGGTTAGTTCAATGGCCCCGACATGGCCACCTCCTTCATCAAGGTTGTATGTTTTGCGACAAATGTCGTGATAGAGGTTGTTTTGCGACAAATGTCGTGATAGAGGTAGGTTCGTATTCATCTTTGGATTTTCTTTGTAAGGCTTTGTGGAATAATAAAAAAAAAAAATTTGACGTAGAGCCCAGGGGTATCACCTCCATTTAAAAAAAGGAACATGTCTACCATATTCAATTCTTCCACCCACTCACTTTCAATTCCATGCTTATATATATCTTCGTGAAATCCTCCTCTCATTTGTCTCTCTTTCAAAGAGCAGCTTCTTCTTTTATTCACAACAAAAAGCAACTTCTTCTTTGATGCTCAACTGGACATCCAGCAAGGTAGAAATATGATTAAAAGACAAGAGATATATTTCTCGTCATATCACCTCAAGTCTCAGTTTCCATAGCAATTCAGGCGAACACTTATCTAAGAATGAGAGGTGTTAGGAATATATCTGCCAGTCATTCGATGAAAAATAGAAGTGCGCCCCAACAAAAATGTACATTTCATCCGAAGGTTACTCCGCATACGCATAGAAGATGAACTTAACTACCTTGAATCACTAGAACTTCATTTGCCAGATGAAGATGAAACATAGGTTCACGGACAACTCCCAGTCGACCAACTGCTCGAGGTTCTTTAAGGGGAAGTGCCCCGACGCGTACAGTTACGCCAAGGACGACCAGACCAGCACCTTCACCTGTCCCGCCGGAACCAATTATCAGATCGTGCTCTGCCCCTCAAATGTCTTTGTGCCATACATCGCATATGCGCATGGTTAGTGCCTGTATGTCGATTAGTAAATAAAATTATATTAAACTAATGTGGAATTTCCTCCTTGATATTTTTTTTTGCCGTCCATTTTCATCCTTGGAGTTATGACTAATTGGTTATTTATTTTTTCCTAGAAAATGGATATCTCAAGCTTGATTGGGCATGATGTAACCGCACAAAAGATGAGTTGTCAAGGTGCCAACATTTGACAATTCAACGAACATAGCAGTTGGGATTTGTTTTAGCACGTTGCTTTTATTGTTCAAATGAACCCACGTCGTAGAGGTTATCCTGAGTCTCAATTGATGTTACAAGTCACATCAATGTGTTTAAATCATCTAACTCGTCTATTGTCGTGGAAATGGCCACGGCAGTCGCCGCCATAGGCGGCGATTGAGAGTTTCGTGAGGAAGAGTTGGCGGCCATCTGCGGTGCGAGATGGGGGCAGGTGCACAAGGGTTTACCTAGGTTCGGCCCTCCGGAGGGTAAAGACCTACTCCTGCTAGGTTAGATTATGAGAGAGCGAGTTACAAGGGTGGCGAGCTCGGCGGCTGGGCGGCGAGTCGCTCGAGGAGGTGTATGATGGAACGTAAGTCTCTACGATACCCTAGGGAGGTTTATATATGGAGCACCTCCCCTGGTTTACAAGTTGCCTCCGAACAAGATAAGGATCCGGGGGAGTTTGACCTAATCCGACTGGGCTTCTGCTACGCTCCTGGGCTTCCAGTCGCCAGTCGATGGGCCTCTTCCTTCCTCGAAGTCTAGTCGCTGTCCTTCAGGCGTACTCGCGGGCCTTCCGGCCCACTCGAAATCTACTGCTGAGCATACCCCCTTAGGCATATCCCCATCAGTAGTCCCCGAGGCCATTGTTGATGTAGGCGTAGGCATTCTTTGGTGCTTGAAGTAGGCGAGCCCAATTTGGGCGCCCAGTCGAATCGGCAATGGACTCTATTAATGCCGGGGGAAATTTCTCCACAGCTACACTCGTCACTTTAATGAACATCATCGTTGCCCAGTCGTCATTTCGGCGAGAAGAGAGATTGGCGGGTAGCGAGTGGATCACCGAAGTTGGACTGTCAACTTCAGTCAAACTACCAGTTGGAGCTTCCAACGGTAACTACGGCGCAATTACCGTGGATAACGGCTATCCCGATTTTGGCGAGTGACCTTTCTCATATAAGGGGAGTGATGGATCTGCTTCGCAATCCTGCTTCGCATTCTTCATCCTTCCTCACTTGCTCTTCTTGCTCGCCCCTGCCCTATTCTCCTCGCATCGCACGATTCCGCTTCCCACTCAATGGCGCCTCCCAAAGGCTCGTGGGGAAAATCCAAGTGCTCCACGGCCCAGTTGAAATCCTTCGAGGACGCCGGGGTGCTTCGCAAGGGGAATTGGCGAGTTCCCCCTTCTTCTGAGACCGAGCCGAAGCCGCGGCCCGGCGAATTCATCTGTTTCACCAGCCATCTCGAGAGGGGCTTCGGGTTCCCCACTTCGCTCTTCTTCCGCCGCTTCTGCGCGTACTACGCGATCAAGCCATCGGATCTTGGTCCACATTGTTGGGTCTGCAGCATAGAAAACAAAAAAATTCCTACGATGAGAACTATACGCCAAGATCTATCTACTAGATATAGAGCAACGGGTGGACATACATCCATGGAGAACTTACCCTCGAAGACAACGAGTTTTGTTAACGAGTAGGAACTCGTGGTTGATGTAGTCGTACGCTTGCCGATCTCAAGATCGTGTGGAAGTCCGAGCGCCGCAAATCAGCAGCGCATCCGTCCTCGCACACACGTTCAAGCCACCGGACAACCTCCACCTCCTCGCTGCAGCGAATCAGCGGAAGCAGCAACTCCTTCCAGACGCAAGGCCACCGGAACATGTATCTCGCTAATCCGAGACCATGGGGGAATATCTAGAGGGGGAGAGAGATCCTTCACGAGGAGATGTGAGGATGAAGGAGGGAATGGGTGGCCTTTTCTAGGAGGAGGGGGGTGCCCCCTCTCTCCATGGCCGGCGCATGGGGGGGGTGACCCCTCACCTCCCCCATTCATGTGGTGGTAACCCCTCCACATTAAAATTCCCCCTCCAATTCTCTTTTAAAGTCTCCACTTTAAATGCATTAAATTTCTCCAATTTTAATGCTCTCTCATTTAACAAAACTCTTTTATTTATTTTATTCAGAATTTTGTTAATTACTTTAATTAACAAAGATTCACATAAAACCCTTGCAACATTTCAATATTACATGCAGAACCACTTTCTGCAATTTCACCCGAAACAATTCCGGTTTCTATCGAAACAATTCCTATTTCTATCGAAACATTTCCTGCGCTTTGCAAACCTTTTGTCTGGAACATATGTGCTCCTAAATGGTGTCCGGCAACCCTTAAGTGTGTCACCCTATGGTTCGCGAATAATGCAGACATGATTGAGACTCCTCTCAGATCAATAATCAGAAGCGGGACCTGGAGATCCATACTGACTCCTGCACATTCAACGATGACTTCTGTGATCGTGAGAACCTTTAACGTCAGCAATTTAATCCCTTTGTCTCATGATATAATACATGTCCGAGATTCGATCATCGGTATCCAAATACCTAGGTTGATCTCGTTACTGACATGCACTCTTTTCTCGTTCCCTTGATACAACATTCTAGTGATCACATCACTTGCTTGCAAGCTATCTTAATGTGATATCACCGAGAGGGCCCAGAGAATATCTATCCGTCATCTGGATTGAAAAATTCCACTCTTGATCCATGAGCCTCAACATAACACCTTCGTAGTACTGAACCCATCTTTATAGTCACCCTATTACGGTGTGACGTTTGATGTTATCAAGATACTCTTCCGGTGTTAGCAATTAACATGATCTCATGGTCTAAGGACTAAGACTACTTTGTATGATGTTATAGCAATATAAACATAATGACTTGATCGTAATGCTATACTTCGGATGAATGTTCATCACATCATTTCACAAATGTCGTGACGTTGTTATTAACAACATCCAATGTCCATGATCAGGAAACTTTGATCATCTTGTTAATCAACAAGCTAGTCTATAAGAGAGGCATAACTAGGAACCCTTTTTGTTTATTAAACACACATGTATTTATGTTTCCTATCAATACAATTATAGCATGCAAAATAAACATCTATCATATACAAGAAATATATAATAAAAACTTTATTATTGCCTCTCAGGGCATATTTCCTTCAGTCTCCCACTTGCACTAGAGACAATAATCTAGTTTACACAGTGATAAATCTAACACCCATGGAGTTCTGGTGTTGATCATGTTTTGCCCTAGGGAGTACTTTAGTCAAAGGATCTGCTACATTTAGGTCCGTGTGCACTTTACAAATCTTTATATCTCCATACTTGACATGCTCGCGGATGGAGTGAAACCGGTGCTTAATATGTTTGGAATTCTTGTGAGACCTTGGTTCCTTTGCGTTGGCTATGGCTCCATTGTTGTCACAATAGATCACCATCGGGTCCAACGCACTGGGAACCACACCCAGTTCTGTAATGAACTCTTTCATCCAAACTGCCTCCTGCGCCGCTTCTGAAGCAACAACATATTCCGCCTCCGTTGTTGATCCAGCCACCACAGGTTGTTTGGAACTCCTCCAACTAACTGCTGCTCTGTTCAAGAGAAATACGTATCCGGATTGAGACTTAGAGTCATCCGGATCGGTGTCAAAGCTAGCATCGACATAACACTTAGCGACTAGCTCTTCTTCACCTCCGTATATAAGAAACATATCCTTAGTTCTTCTCAAGTACCTGAGGATGTTCTTTACCGCTATCCAGTGTTCCGAACCTGGATCAGATTGGTACCTACTAGTCAAACTAATAGCATGTGCCACATCCGGTCTTGTACATAGCATGGCATACATAATAGAGCCTATGGCCGAGGCATAGAGGATCTTATCCATCATCTCTCTTTCTTCCGCCGTAGCCGGACTTTGAGTCTTACTCAATGTCTTGCCTTGCAACATAGGTAAGAACCCCTTCTTACTTTCGTCCATATCAAAATTCTTTAATATCTTATCAAGGTATGTACTCTGCGATAGCCCAATTAGGCGTCTTGATCTATCTCTATAGATTTTAATGCCTAATATATATGAAGCTTCACCAAGGTCCTTCATCGAAAATTTGTTGTTTAGATAACTTTTAACACTGTTTAAAAGATCTATATCATTTCCAATCAATAATATGTCATCCACATATAATATCAGAAATGCCACATTGCTCCCACTCACTTTCTTGTAAATACAAGCCTCTCCATAAGTTTGGACAAATCCAAACTCTTTGATCACCTCATCAAAGCGGAGATTCCAACTCCGGGATGCTTGCTTCAGTCCATAGATGGATCGCTGAAGTTTGCACACCTTATTAGCATCCTTAGGATCGACAAAACCCTTTGGTTGTATCATATACAACTCTTCTTCAATATTACCATTGAGGAACGCAGTTTTGACATCCATCTGCCATATTTCATAATCGAAATATGCAGCAATTGCTAACATAATCCTAACCGACTTAAGCATCGCTACAGGAGAGAATGTCTCATCGTAGTCAACTCCTTGAATTTGTCGAAACCCGTTTGCGACAAGTCGAGCCTTATAGATGGTTACATTACCATCAGCATCCGTTTTTCTTTTGAAAATCCATTTATTCTCAACGGCCTTTCGATCGTGAGGTAAGTCCACCAAGGTCCAAACCTGGTTTTCGTACATGGATTCCATCTCGGATTTCATGGCTTCTAGCCATTTGTTGGAATCAGGGCTCATCATCGCTTCTTCATACGTCGCAGGGTCATCTATTTCATCAATCATGAAATTTATAACAGGATTGCCGTACAGTTCGGGAGCTGCACGTGTCCTGCTTGACCTGCGAGGTTCGGTAGTGTCCTCTTTCGGAGTTTCATGATCAATATCATTAGCTCTCTCTTCATTAGGTGAAGTCAACTCCGAAACAACTTCCGGTGCTGCGCTACTCGCCATTTCATGAAGAGAAGGTTCAATAACCTCTTCGAGTTCTACCTTCCGACTACTCACACCTTTCGTGAGAAACTCCTTCTCAAGAAAGGATCCATTCTTGGCAACAAAGACCTTGCCCTCGGATCTGTGATAGAAGGTATACCCAATCTTTTCCTTAGGGTATCCTATGAAGACGCATTTTTCCGCTTTGGGTTCGAATTTATCCGGTTGAAGTTTCTTCACATAAACATCACATCCCCAAACTTTAAGAAATGACAGCTTAGGTTTGTTTCCAAACCATAATTCATACAGTGTATTTTCAATGGATTTAGATGGTGCCCTATTTAAAGTGAATGTAGCGGTTTCTAGTGCATAACCCCAAAATGACAGTGGCAAGTCAGTCAGAGACATCATAGATCGAACCATATCCAATAAAGTACGATTACGACGTTCTGACACACCATTACGTTGTGGTGTTCCGGCAGGCGTGAGTTGTGAAACTATTCCACACTCTTTCATGTGTGTGCTAAAGTCGTAACTAAGATACTCTCCTCCACGGTCAGACCGTAGAAATTTGATCTTTCTATTACGATGATTTTCCACTTCATTCTGAAATTCTTTGAACTTTTCAAAAGTTTCAGACTTGTGTTTCATCAAATAGGTATACCCGTATCTACTCAAATCATCCGTGAAAGTAACAAAATAACGATATCCACCTCGCGCCGACTCATTCATTGGTCCACACACATCAGTATGTATGATTTCCAATAAATCTGTCGCCCGTTCCATTGAACCAGAAAACGGCGTTCTAGTCATCTTACCCATAAGGCATGGCTCACATGTATCAAATGATTCAAAATCAAGTGATTCCAATAGTCCATCAGAATGGAGTTTCTTCATGCGTTTAACGCCAATATGACCTAGACGGCAGTGCCACATATATGCAGATATATCATTATCAAGTTTAATCCTTTTAGCATCAACATTATGAATATGCGTAATACTACTATCGAGATCCAATAGAATTAAACCATTCAACACAGGTGCATGACCATAAAAGATATTATTCATATAAATCGAACAACCATTGTTTTCAGATTTAAACGAATAACCACTTTGCATCAAACATGATCCGGATACAATGTTGATGCTCAGTGCAGGCACCAAATAACAATTATTCAGGTTTATAACTAATCCCGACGGCATATGGAGAGGCAGCGTTCTGACGGCGATCACATCAAATCTTGATCCATTGCCGACCCGCATCGTGACCTCATCCCTTGCTAGTTGTCGCTTGTTCCGCAGCCCTTGAACCGAGTTACATATATTAGCAACCGATCCCGTATCAAATACCCAGGTGCTACTGCGAGTACTAGTCAAGTACACATCAATAACATGTATATCACATATACCTTTGTTTGCCTTGCCGGCCTTTTAGTCCGCCAAATACTTGGGGCAGTTACGCTTCCAATGGCCAGTCCCCTTGCAATAGTAGCACTCGGTGTCAGACTTAGGGCCAGCTCGGGGTTTCTTTTCAGGCGCGGTAACAGATTTACCGCCCTTCTTTCCCTTTCTGCTTTCCTTTCTTGTCCTTCTTGAAACCGGTGGTCTTATTGATCATCAACACTTGATGTTCTTTGCTAATCTCCACTTCTGCAGTCTTAAGCATTGACAGAAGCTCGGGAAGAGACTTCTTCATGCCCTGCATACTATAGTTCATCACGAAGCTCTTGTAGCTAGGTGGCAGAGATTGGAGAACACGATGTATGCCTAAGTCAATGGGAATCGTTATTCCCAAGGACACAAGCTTATCGGCGTACCCAGACATTTTGAGTACGTGCTCACTAACGGAGCTGTTCTCTTCCATCATGCAGCTAAAGAACTTTTTAGAAGTATTATAAATCTCTACGGCAGCATGGGTATCGAAAATCATTTTCAATTCTCCCATGGTGTCAAAGGAATTGCCATTTTCAAACGTTTTCGAAGTTCTGGCTCTAGCCCATACAGTATGCCGCAATGAACTAAGTTGTGGTCCTCCTGACGAGTTATATAGACGTTCTTTTCCTCGTCAGGGGCATCAGGAGCTGGTGGGGGGCCTAGCGGCGCCTCTAGCACATATTGCTTTTGTGCAGCAGTGAGGAGAATCCTCAAATTCATAGCCCTGTTGGTGAAGTTGCTACCATTCGCAGCAAGCTTGTCTTTCTCCATGAACACATTGAAATTAAAAGCAGGTGGTGCCATCTACAACAGAATTTGTAAAATATATTTAGACTAAGTTTATGATAGATTGAGTTCAACTAATCCAAATTACTAATGAACTCCCACTCAAAAACGACATCCCTCGTGTCCTTTTGGTGATGACATGAACCAAATCCACTACACCAAGTCCGATCATCACGTGAGTCGGTGTAGCTTCAAAGGCGAGCATCTATATGGGCATCATATCAACTATATGACTCATGCTTAACCTTTCGGTCCGTGTTCCAAGGCCATGTCTGTACATGCTAGGCTCGTCAAGTAAGAACCTTAGTATTCGCGTGTGTAAAACTGTCTTACACCTGTTGTATGAAAGCGTAGAGTCGAGAACACCCGATCATCACGTGATGCCTCAAAACACGATCCGCAAAACGGTGCATACTTAAGGAAGAACACATTTTATCTTGATATCTAAATGAGGGATCATCTTATAATGCTACCAAAAGTGCCAAACTAGCAATATAAGATGCTAACATCTAATGTGTGAAGTGAGGTGATATGGTCCATGCATTTGATCTCTATCATTTGCATCGTGGTATGATCTCTATCATTCCTTTATGTGTAAGTCCAAGGTCTATGGAACTTACACGTTAAGTGAGTTGTAAGAGTATCTATCATAAATCTACTTACAACAATATCATATCAAGACACTAACCCAGCAACGATCTAAACTAGACGCCTCTAATTTATCAATTGCAAGTTTTACGTGGCTTAGGGCTTTCAGAGATAGAACCGGTCTTACCTACGAACATGAACCACAACGAGGATAACCAAGTTATTAGCAACTCGTTGTAAATCAGATATTGACTATAGTAGGAGAGACAGAGACCCGCTAGCCACTTATGCAAAACTAGTTGCATGTCAGTCGTGGAACCGGTCTCATGTACGATGACATGTAAGGTTGGTCCGGGCCGCTTCATCCCACTATGCCACCAATATCCAAAGTACATAGAAGCTACAATAACATGATCATCATCGCCCACATATAAACATATGTGTACTACCCGTGCAAAGCACCTACGGATAGATCAGGCTCTGATACCACTGTTGGGTCCGCAGCATAGAAAACAAAAAATTTCCTACGATGAGAACTATACGCCAAGATCTATCTACTAGATACAGAGCAACGGGTGGACATACATCCATGGAGAACTTACCCTCGAATACAACGAGTTTTATTAACGAGTAGGAACTCATGGTTGATGTAGTCGTACGCTTGCCGATCTCAAGATCGTGTGGAAGTCCGAGCGCCGCAAATCAGCAGCGCATCCGTCCTCGCACACACGTTCAAGCCACGGGACAACCTCCACCTCCTCGCTCCAGCGAATCAGCGGAAGCAGCAACTCCTTCCAGACGCAAGGCCACCGGAACATGTATCTCGCTAATCCGAGACCATGGGGGAATATCTAGAGGGGAGAGAGATCCTTCACGAGGAGGTGTGAGGATGAAGGAGGGAATGGGTGGCCTTTTATAGGAGGAGGGGTGCCCCCTCTCTCCATGACCGACGCATGGGGGGGTGACCCCTCACCTCCCCCATTCATGTGGTGGTAACCCCTCCACATTAAAATGCCCCTTAACATTCTCTTTTAAAGTCTCCACTTTAAATGCATTAAATTTCTCCAAATTTAATGCTCTCTCATTTAATAAAACTCTTTTATTTATTTTATTCAGAATTTTGTTAATTACTTTAATTAACAAACATTCACATAAAACCCCTTGCAACATTTCAATATTACATGCAGAACCACTTTCTGCAATTTCACCAGAAACAATTTTGGTTTCTATCGAAACATTTCCTGCGCTTTGCAAACCTTTTGTCTGGAACATATGTGCTCCTAAATGGTGTCCGGCAACCCTTAAATGTGTCACCCTACGGTTCGCGAATAATGCAGACATGATTGAGACTCCTCTCAGATCAATAATCAGAAGCGGGACCTGGAGATCCATACTGACTCCTGCACATTCAACGATGACTTCTGTGATCGTGAGAACCTTTAACGTCAGCAATTTAATCCCTTTGTCTCATGATATAATACATGTCCGAGATTCGATCATCGGTATCCAAATACCTAGGTTGATCTCGTTACCGACATGCACTCTTTTCTCGTTCCCTTGATACAACATTCTAGTGATCACATCACTTGCTTGCAAGCTATCTTAATGTGATATCACCGAGAGGGCCCAGAGAATATCTATCCGTCATCTGGATTGACAAATTCCACTCTTGATCCATGAGCCTCAACATAACACCTTCGTAGTACTGAACCCATCTTTATAGTAACCCTATTACGGTGTGACGTTTGATGTTATCAAGATACTCTTCCGGTGTTAGCAATTAACATGATCTCATGGTCTAAGGACTAAGACTACTTTGTATGATGTTATAGCAATATAAACATAATGACTTGATCGTAATGCTATACTTCGGATGAATGTTCATCACATCATTTCACAAATGTCGTGACCTTGTTATTAACAACATCCAATGTCCATGATCAGGAAACTTTGATCATCTTGTTAATCAACAAGCTAGTCTATAAGAGAGGCATAACTAGGAACCCTTTTTGTTTATTAAACACACATGTATTGATGTTTCCTATCAATACAATTATAGCATGCAAAATAAACATCTATCTATACAAGAAATATATAATAACAACTTTATTATTGCCTCTCAGGGCATATTTCCTTCACGCATAGCATCGAGCAGCTGGCGATCTTCGTCGCCTTCTGCGAGTGTTATCTCGGCTGCAGGCCTTACTTCCCACTGTGGCTGGAGCTCTTCCATGGCCGCATCAGGCGCGAGGCGTCCAGCGGCTTGATGCTGGCCGCAGGCGGGGTCACCTTCCAGTTGAAGCCGAAGGCCAACTTCGTCAAGCTTCTCCTGCCGAAGAAGGCCGCCACCGAGTGGAAGAAAAGCTGGTTCTACGTCAAGGAAGCCACTCCCTCTGGCGAGGTTTCCCTCCCTGAATTCGTTGCCGAGAGGAGCGAGCCCCGCCGACTGGCGCCAAGAAGCTCCCTGAAGATCAGCATATGGCCGTCGCGGAGATAATGGACCAGATCCAGAAGCTGAAGGACCACGGGTTGATTCCGATCAACCTTTACAATTGCTGGCTTGGGCGATGCCTGGTTCCGCTGGCGGCTCGTCCACGCTGGATGTACGAGTACAGCGGGAAGCTTGATCCATCTCGCACCAGCACGGAGTCGTGGGAAGCCGAAGACTACAAGGCCGCCCTGAAGAAGATCACCGACGCGGAGTTCACGGGCGCGGCGGTTGGAGTCGCCCCGTATACTACCGTGAAGAATGAATCCCCTACAGTAAGTCTTCTTTCCAATCGCTCCGTTCGTATTCCAATTTCGTTCTTTTCGCTCGTCGTGTTTCTGACTCGCAATGGTTCTCAGCTTTTTCAGGTATTGGAGGGTTGGCTCCCTTCCTCGATGAAGAAGTCCCCCAGGAGCTGGAGGAAGATTCCGAGGGGAATCCTTCCGATAGCGACGGGGAAGACGAAGAGGTCGCTCCCCCAGTGCCTGTGGCTCGCAAGACCCGAATGCAGAAGCAGCGAGAGGTCGAAGCGAGCCGCAGCCTGGACGAGTTCGAAGAAGGCGACGAGGTCACACAGGAGCAGACGTCCCGACGCACCGCCATGCCTTCGAAGCCCCCACACCGGCCCAGGTCGCCGGCGAAGAGGCCCGCGTCGCCAGTCAGGTCGTAAGTGGTGTTTGGGTCGGAAGACGACTCCGACGGCGGAGGGTCTCCTGAAGTCTCGCGCAAGGTCCCGAGGGCTGCAATCTCGACGAAGGGGTTAGAGGGCGCGGACGAGGAGGTGGTGGTAGAGGCGCCCCTGGCTTCGATCGCACCGTCGACCTCGGGGGTCCCAAGCCAAGAAGCCACCGACGTGGTGCCGCCCAAGTCGCCATTGCCGTCGGAGGCAGCAGCGTCGGAGCCGGAGATCCCGGCGACTGCGGCTTCATCGTCAAGGAAGCCATCGGTTTCGTGGGCTTCAGACGTATTCGAGCGGGGGCTTAGTCGCAAGCTTGGTCCCGAGTTGGACAAGCCTCCCCATATCAGTACCGGTCTTCGCGTTCTTCCAGTCGCCAAGTAAGTTTACACTTCCCTGTCCCACTATGCTTTGCATCTTTCGTGTCGTGGTTGCGCTGATTAGAAGGGTTCGTGCAGGTCGGGGGCTAAGAAGATTGGGCGCCCTTCGGTGGCCAAGATTCCCCCGGCCACTGTCACGGGAGAAGATGATCTCCTTAGGAAGAGGAAGGCCTCCGAGGATGTCGTGACTGCTGAAGTCGCGAAGAAATAAGAGGGTGGTACTGACGACGCCGTGACCGGGGGGAGCGCCATGGAGCCAGTTGCTGCGCCGCTCATCGAAGAGGGGGCGGCGACGCAATCGGAGCCAGCGCCGGCTGCATCCGCACCGGAGGTGCCGGCCCCGACGGTCAGCGCCCCTGCCAGGGCGTCGGCGTCATTCCCTCGCTTTTTGGCGAGGGGTTTTCCAGGCGGTGCGGACACGCAATCTCCACAGTTCCCGGAAATCGTGGACGTGGAGATTGAGGCCTGCCGCGGGCGCACCTCCTTCAAGGTCCCGTCGACTGACGCTGCTGAACTTCATAAGATGCTCGGCGCTGCCATTCAGGTATGTCCAGTCCCCGAATTCCTAGTCGCTGAATTTCAGCGGTTGGGAATTGTCTTTATCTTCCTGTATTCTCCAGTCCCCGAGTTCCTAGTCGCTGAATCGCAGCGACTGGGAACTAGTCTTTGTTTTTCCTTCCTTCTCCAGTCCCCGAGTTCCTAGTTGCTGAATTTCAGCGACTGGGAACTGGTCTTGTTTTTATTCCTTCTCCAGTCCCCGAGTTCCTTGTCGCTGAATTTCAGCGACATGGAACTGGTGATAATTTTCCTCCCGATGCTTAGCTGGTCTTGTTGTTTTGCAGGGGTTGCAGCAGGAGTCGAATGATCGGCAGGCTGCGCGAGAGCGCCTGGAGCGTGACTTGCGCGAGGCGCAGGAGGTTAACCGGCAGCTTCAGGAGAGGATCGGTCAGTGTTTGGCGTTTGTTCTTCTTTGCTTGTTGTGAGATGATTTTTATGCGATACTTTAACATCTCCACTTGCAGACGGTTTCCCAGCTGAGGTCTCCAAGGCCCGTGAGGGGTATGTCCCACTCGCGGAGCTAGACGCGGCGAATGAGCGAGTGGCCTTCTTGGTCAAGGAGTTGGAGGATGCTAAGGCGGCCTCAATTTCTTCGGAAGAACGGGCGAAGGCTGCCGTCGCTGCCGCTGAAGAGGAACGCAAAGCCGCGGACTCCATCATCGTGGGACTGCATAACGACTAGGCCGCCTTGGAGAAGCATGTCAAGGAGAGTCGCCGTAAGCTGCTTGGTGAGTTTCTGTCATTGCTTTAGCCTTTTGTCCGGTCCCCGCTTTGGGGGTTTCATTGTTTCGCTGATACCTGACTTTGCAGCTGTGGTAGGCCAAAGCGACCCGGTGGTGCAAACTTATACTGCTTCGCAGTGTGCAACTGCCGTGGTGAATGCGGCCACAGCCTCGGCGTTGTGTGTCCAGGCGGCTCTCCAAGGCATGTCTCCCACCGAAGTCATCCCCGGGGGGCTCACGGAGGTGTGGCGCTATCTGGAGGAGGTGCCCGCGGTTGTGGACTGGATGACGCGCTCGGGTTCAGACGTGGGGCCGCCTCGGCGTTGAGCTTGGGTCTCACGCATTTCCCCGACGACTTCGACCTTGACGATGTCACGAGTGGCTATCCCTCGGCGACCGGCACGGTGGAGATGTCGGAGGTGCTGAAGCTTACCGCGAAGGCCGCTCCTTATGCTGATCGTGTCTTGGTGATGGGGGATCTGCTGCCGTACCAGGAGACGGTGTTGGCGCCTGGCGACCCCGAGCCGGAGCACCGCGACATGAAGTCGGAGTAGCCCTTCCGGTCGTCATTGGCGAAGTCGCTAACCACGTATCCGACGAACCCGTGGCAGCCCTTTGTGCGCGTCAGGGGTGGTGGTGCTTCTTCTTCGTCAGGGCCTGTGTAATGAGCAAATGTAGAGGTTGTAATAGATGCCAGGTGGCGAACATTTGTATGATTTTTGTGACCCGTGCCGCAGGGACTTGGTCGGCTTGTGTTTTATTAAGGAGTGTTTTGTTCAACAATTTGAGCGAGTCCCCGAGCGCGTCCGCCCTTTAATGAGGTATAACTCGACTATGTATTTCTATGTGTTTGCCTTGTTTTTGCGTTTGTTTTTGCTCTCGCGTCTCCTAAACGGCGATTCCCCGAGTGCGGGTGAGGTTTGTTTGTGAATGAGTCCCCGAGCATTGTGCTAGACCGTATTGGTCGTGATCCTGTTGCAGGTTACGGATGCGTTGTTTGTAACGCGTCTCCTCCCCTGGCCCGGAGAGCCAGTCGCTTGGCGAGCCCTGGGCAGCTCTCTTACTAGGTGTGTTCCCGAGCTGCGTGGGGTCCCCATTTTGCGGAGTCCCCGTGCGTGGTACTTAACCGTTCGAGTCGCTTTGCGCGAGGTTGGGGGGGGACAGCTCGCTGTGAGAAGCGTGTGTCGGATGTCTTGGCCCGGCGGGCCAGTCGGGCTAGGCAACTCCAATGGCGTCTCCGGGTTGGCGTTTTTCGTGGATGACCCAAGGCCCGGATTTTTCCGGTGCCCTTGTGCCGCACTACTTGGCCGTGCCGGTCGCTCGACCATAGGTTGACTTCCGTAGGTAGCATATTGCTAGTATGTACGAGTGCGAGTGGCACAAGAATATGGCGAGTGGACACAATTTGTGCGATCCGAATGAATTCCATTATATATGCCGATGGAGTATAGTGTGAGGTTCTAAGTATAGAACTTTCTGAGGAGGTTTATATTCCATGGCCTCCCGACCTCCAGTTGGCCGTCACCCCGTATGTCGATGAGGTAGTAAGCGTCGTTGCTAAGGACTCGGCCTATGGCGAATGGCCCCTCCCATGGGGGGATAGCTTGTGCATGCCCTTTTTATCTTGGACCAGTCGTAGGACCAGGTCGCCTTCCTGGAAGGTGCGAGTGCGCACTCGGCGGCTGTGATAGCGGCAAAGTCCCTGCTGGTATATGGCGGTGCGGGAGCGAGCTAGGTCGCGTGCTTCGTCGAGTTGATCAACCCTGTCTTGGTGGGCGGTTTCGTTGGCCGCCTCGACGTAGTTGGCGACTCGAGGGGAGTCGTGCTCTGGGTCTGTTGGCATTACGGCTTCGGCGCCGTACACCATGAAGAAAGGCGTGAATCATGTTGATCGGTTGACGGAGGTGTGGATCCCCATATCACAGAAGGGAGCTCGTTGACCCAGCATCCTAGGGTGCTCTCGAGGGGCACCTGTAGTCGCGGCTTGAGACCATGGAGGACGCTCTGGTTGGCGCATTCTGCTTGGCCGTTTCACTCTGGGTGGGCGACTGATGCGAGGTCAAGTCGTATGCCGTGCTCCTCACAGAATTCCGCCATGGCCCCCTTGGCGAAGTTGGTGCCGTCGTCTGTGATGATGCTGTGTCGGTAGCTGTATAGGTAGATGAGTTCGCGGGGGAACTTGGTAGCCGTCTTGCCGTCGCACTTTTTGATCGGCTTGGCCTCCACCCATTTGGTGAACTTGTCGACTGCCACCAAGAGGTGAGTGAAGCCCGATGGGGCCTTCTTGAACGGGCCGACCATGTCCATGCCCCATACGGCGAATGGCCACGTGATGGGATTGTCTTGAGCGCCGAACCTGGAAGGTGCGTCTGGTTGGCGTACTTCTGGCATGCGACGCATCTTTGGACAACGTCGGTGGCGTCAGCGTGTGCAGTGAGCCAGTAGAAGCCGTGCCGCATGGCCTTGGCGACCAGCGACTTGGCGCCGGCGTGGATGTCCTGGAGGATCTTGCGGCCTTCCTCTGGCTGTACGCAACGCTGGAACATGCCGTTCACGCTGCGCTTGTGGAGCTCGC
This sequence comes from Avena eriantha, assembly GCA_910589775.1. NCBI lineage: Eukaryota > Viridiplantae > Streptophyta > Magnoliopsida > Poales > Poaceae > Avena > Avena eriantha. The sequence continues at coordinate 102,627,678 of OU342743.1, read as the reverse complement.
CGTTGATGATGACGAAGGATTTGCAGCGGCGTACGATCATTCGTGCCTCTGTCTCGTTGCTCGGTAGGAGTTTGTGTTCCAAGAAGGCGACGTATGGTGCTGTCCAGTCGCTAGGTTCTACAACCATGGCGACTAGAGCCGGTTCTGGTTGTAGTGGAATCCCGACGTCGATCTCCTTTGGTTGGCTGATGGAAGGCTTGTGGATGATGTCGAGGAAGACGCCTACTGGTGGTGTCTGTCGAGCCGACCCGATGCGGGAAAGTGCGTCCGCCTCCTCGTTTTTACGCCTGTCGATCCACTCGACGGAGTAGCCGTCGAAGTGTCCTCCCAGTTGGTCGACAGCCTGGCGGTATGCTATCATTGTTGGGGAAATAGTGTCGCATGTCCCGGCCACTTGGCCGGCAACTAGGTCGGAGTCGCCGTAGCATCGTAGGCGATTGACGTTCATCTCCTTGGCGGCTCTCATGCCATGGAGGAGGGCCTCGTATTCCACCACGTTGTTGGTGCACAGTGTGAAGTTGAGGTGGAGCATGTAGCGGAGCTTGTCTCCTTTGGGGGAGGACAGTATGACCCTAGCCCCCGCGCCGTCGGCGTTCTTGGAGCCGTCGAAGTGGAGCAACTAGTAGTGGAGGTATGGGAGCTTCTCTGGTTGCTGTGCCTCTTCCCAGTCGGCGAGGAAATCGGCCAGGGCCTGCGACTTGATCGCTTTTTGGGGCTCGTATTTGATGTTGTGTACGCCGATCTCGACGGCCCACTTGGCGACTCACCCAGTCGCATCGCGATTGCGTATGATGTCTTGCAGGGGGCAGAGGATACCACCGTTATTGGGTGCTCCTAGAAGTAGTGTGGGAGTCGCCGCTATGCCCAGAATACCGCGTACACCAGTTTTTGGTATTGCGGGTAGCGCTGTCGTGAGTCTGTTAAGACTTTGCTGATGTAGTATACTGGGCGCTGTATGGGGCGCTCCTTGCCCTCTTCTGGTCGTTCGATGACCATCACGGTGCTGGCGACCCTATTGGAGGCCGCGACGTAGACGAGCATGGGCTCTCTGTCGAGTGGCGCGACGAGTAGTGGTGCCGCGAGTAGCACTTCTTTGAGTGCTTTCAGTGCGTTGTCAGCCTCTGCGTCCCATTGGAACGTTGGGTTCTTGCGCATCAGGCGGTATAGGGGCATTGCCTTCTCGCCTAGTCAGGGGATGAAGCGACTGAGAGCCGTGACTCACCCTGCCAACTTTTGGACGTCGCGCAGGCACTCGGGTTTCCCGAGTCGTGCGATGGTGTCGATCTTGGTGGGGTTGGCCTCAATGCCTCTCTTGGAGACTACGTACCCCAGAAGTTGTCCAGTGGGTACGCCGAAGGTGCATTTTCCGGGGTTCAGCTTGATGTTGTACCTCCGTAGATTTGCGAAGGTTTTTGCTAGGTCGGCGAGCAGATCGTCCTGGCGGGTGGATTTTACCACCATGTCGTCGATGTAGACATGGATGTTGCGGCCAATTTGGCTCGCTAGACACTCCTGCATGCACCTCTGATATGTGGCGCCTGCGTTCTTGAGGCCAAATGTCATGGCCGTGTAGCAGAACACGCCGAATGGCGTGATGAACGCCATCTTCTCTTCGTCTTCGACCGCCATCTTGATCTGGTTGTAACCAGAGTAAGCGTCGAGAAAACACAGCGACTCCGATCCCGTGGTCGAATCGATGATCTGATCGATGCGTGGTAGGACGGACTCCTCCTTCGGGCAGGCGCTGTTGAGGTTGATGTAGTCTATACACATTCTCCAGGTGTTGTTCTTTTTGAGAACCAGGACTGGGTTTGCCAGCCACTTGGAGTACTTAATTGGCCGGATGAAGCCTGCGGCTAGCAGGCGCTGGACCTCCTCGGCGATTGCTCGACGGCGTTCTTCATTGAAGGGCCGTAGCGACTGTTTTACTGGTCGCACTTTGGGGTCGGCATTGAGTTTGTGCTCAGCGAGTTCCCTCGGGACACCTGGCATGTCAGATGGCTTCCATGCGAAGATGTCGCGGTTCTCACGGAGGTACCCGATGAGCGCGCTTTCCTATGCGGGGCTCATATGCGCCCCGATGGTGACCGTCTGGCTGGAGTCGCCTGGGACGAGCTCGACGGTGCGGGGTGTGCGTGGTCACCTCGAACGTGGAATTCGCGGCGATTGGTTTCTTCAGGATGGTGGGATCGTCCTTGTTGATGTTGCTCGCGTATTTCGCGAGCTCCTCCGCGTGGTCAGTCTCCGCGGTGATGACGACGTCGGTGAGCTCGGCGCCCTTTTCCTCGCATTCCACGGCCATATCGGGGTCACCGTGGACGACGATGATGCCGCTCGGCCCGGGGAGCTTCATCATGTTGTAGGCGTAGTGTGGGGTCGCCATGAACTTTGCGAATGCCTAGCGGCCTAGGACGCAGTGGTAGGGGTTGTGGAAGTTTACTAGTTCGAAGACGATCCTCTCCGTGCGGTAGTTTGCCGGGGTGCCGAAGGTGACTGGCAGCGTCACCTTCCCGATCGGGTATGCCTTCCGACCGAGGACGATGTAGTGGAAGGTCGTCAGTGTTGGCTCGATTGCTGTTTCTGGGAGCTGGAGCTTTTTGAAGGTGTCGAGGTATAGGATGTTGATGGAGCTCCCACCAGGGCGACTTTTGAAGGTGGAAGGTCCATCAGTGTCTTGGGCAGCCAGTAGTTGGCCACCTTTGGCCTGACCACCAGGGCGACTCGCCCTGGATACTCGATTCTTGGCGCGTGGTCCTGGTGACTCCAGGTGATGCTTTGCTCGGACCAGTTTAGGAAGTGGGGAATGTCGACTTGTGTCACCGCATTGATGGCAACCGCGCGGGCGAGTACCTTCTTCTCACGCTTGGTGCCAAGCCCGGTGAAGGTATGAAGCGACCCGACAGCGGTTCCGAAGCCACCGCCGTTCCCGTTGTCCCGCGGTTGGTTGTTGTTGGGGTCCTCCCTTGCACGTCTTGCCTTCTCGATCTCTTTGAGAGAGTGGCAGTCGGTGGTAGTGTGGGTGGCTGGTTTTCCCTCCCTTCTGTGGTAGATGTAGGGTTGATTAAGCAGGGCAGCGGGGTCGAATTTCGGCCTCGTCGCGTTGTTGGCGCGGTAGTTCCCGCTGTCGCGGTAGTTTCCTCCATCGCGGCGGTAGTTCTTGGAGTCGCGTTGGCCGTAGCCGGCGTTGGCGACGAAGTCGACTCGCCCATCGGTCCGGCGCTTGTTGGTGATGCGGGAGTTGCTGTAGCGCATGTCGCGTAGTCGCCCGCTGTCATGGATGCTGGTGCGCCGTATTCCTCCCGACTCGTCGTCGGAGTCTTGGTTGGGATCTTCCTCCGTGTAGCGCTTGGCAATCTCGAGGAGGTCAGGGATGTTGTCGAGCGTCCGGTAGACCCTCTTGATCATGGCGACCAGAGGTTCGTACCGACACGCGTTTTTGAAGCAATGTATCGCCGTGTCTGGGAGGATGCCGGAGGCGTTTATCTATAGCTCTTGCCACCTTTGGATCCACCGACGGGTCAACTCGCGTTGTCCGTGGATGCATCGCTCCAGGTCCTCGATGGTGGTGGCGTGGGTGTAGGAACCCTCGAAGTGCCTGACGAAGGCGTCCCGCATTTCTTCCCAGGAGTCAATGCTGTCGGCGGGTAGCGTATTGATCCATTGACGGGTCGCACCCTCCATCATCAGGGGGAGGTAGCGAGCAGCGAGCAGGTCGGTGTGGCCTGCGATCCCCATTGCCATGAGATATGTGTCCAGCCAAACGGTGGGGTCGTACGTTGAGTCGTATTTCTCGATCTCCTTGGGGGCCTTGAAGTTGGCGGGGTATTTTTCCCCGTGGATCATGGGTCCAAAGCATTGTGGCCCGACTCGACTGAGTGAGCCTCTTGGTTGCGGGTCGCCGCGGTTGGTGAGGGTGTGTCGCAAGTCGTAGGGCTGGCGCGACCGCCACGCTTGATTGTTGATGATGTGTGTTCAGGCATCGAGTGGTTGCCCGTTTGCAGCGATGGTGTTGTTCACAGGTCGCGGCTCGTTGGTCGACAATGCGGGGTTGGCGGCTCGCGGTTGGTTTGCCAGTGGTTGGGGTGGTGGGCAAACTATCGTGTTGGCCACAGTTGGGTGGCCACTCGATGCTGCCCTGCTTGCTGACGAGTGGGAATACATCTGCCCACGCGGATCTACTCCCGCGGCTTGCTGCTCGACAGCCCTGACGAGTAGGGCTTTGGCGTACTGGATCTGCAGCGCGCCGTCGCCTTCGACATCGAGGTTGGCGATCGCGGCGTCGGCCGCGACGACGTTGTTCATCGGGGTGGAGTAGAGTGGTAGCCTGTTGGCGTCCCAGGCTTGAGGCGAGATGATGATGCGTGGTTGGTCAGGTGGGGGCGCACGACCCATGGGTGGTGGAGGGGCCCCATTCGCCGGTGCTCCAGGTGGTGGTCTTGCGGGGTTGCCTCCTCCTGGCGGCGCGTTCTCGCCGTGTTCGTGCTCGGCGGCGCGTGTGGGGTCGCCCTCATCTTTGAAGTTCAGGACGCGGCCCTGAACGTCGGGGTTCAGGCGGGTCCTAATGCGGCACCGGTGATAGAGTGATAGCTCCTTTGCCGTCTCTCGTTCGAGTCGGTATTTCTCGCGCTCCGCGAGTTCGTTGCGCTGCGCCTCCTGGAGCTGCAGGCGGGCTTGTTCCACCTCTGTGGCCGTCGCGGTCAGCGGAATCAGCGTGGAGAATGGATCTGGCGGGGCGGCCGCGCTTCCTGCCATGTAAATCGCGTTGAAGCGATTGGATCTGGCGCGAAGGTCCTCGGGGGATTCCGAGCCGGAGTCGGAGTCGAAGATCCCCGGTATGGAGGGATCCTCGAAATCTTCGGTGTTGGAGACTCACGTGACGGAGTCCTCCCGCGACGCGGCGGTGATGGATCCGTTGGCCGATGCGGGGGTCGCGGAGTCGGCGTCGTCATTGGTGGCGACGTTGGTCTCGACCGCGTCGCTAGCGGCCGAGTCGTACTTGGTGACGAGGCCCCTGATGGAACGGACTTGCTCCTCCGAGAGCAGATCGCGGTGTGGAGGCGATCTGCCGACGATCATGGTCCCTGCTGGGTCGACCGCACCGGTAAAGCCGACGAAGAGGTTGATGGAGCCGATCGGCATCACCGCGGCGTGTGTGATCGGGCGCGACGCCGGGATGTAGCTGTTGGGCAGGATCTGCAAGATCCCGCCGAAGGCGATCATGCGGCCGGTGGCGGGCGGCCGCTCGATCGGCGAGTAGGGTCTCGCCGCAGAACTCAGGCCAGTCTCACTATGCCCCACGGTGGGCGCCACTGTCGTGGAAATGGCCACGGCAGTCGCCGCCATAGGCGGCGATTGAGAGTTTCGTGAGGAAGAGTTGGCGGCCATCTACGGTGCAAGATGGGGTAGGTGCACAAGGGTTTACCCAGGTTCGGCCCCCCGGAGGGTAATGACCTACTCCTGCTAGGTTAGATTATGAGAGAGCAAGTTACAAGGGTGGCGAGCTCGGCGGCTGGGCGGCGAGTCGCTCGAGGGGGTGTATGATGGAACGTAAGTCTCTACGATACCCTAGGGAGGTTTATATATGGAGCACCTCCCTGGGTTTACAAGTTGCCTCCGAACAAGATAAGGATCCGGGAGCCTTTGACCTAATCCGACTGGCCTTCTGCTACGCTCCTGGGCTTCCAGTCGCCAGTCGATGGGCCTCTTCCTTCCTCGAAGTCCAGTCGCTGTCCTTCAGGCGTACTCGCGGGCCTTCCGGCCCACTCGAAACCTACTGCTGAGCATACCCCCTTAGGCATATCCCCATCATCTACCATATGCATTTTCTTCCAACCACTCGCTTTGAATTGCATTACTATATCTTCGTGAAATCCTCCTCTCATCTGTCTCTCTTTCAATAGCAGCTTCTTCATTGATGCTCAACCGGACATCTAGCTCGACTAGATAGAAAATATGATTATAATACAAAGTATATATTTTTATTGATATCATCTAAAGTCTTAGTTTCCATATCTATACACGCGAACTCTTGTCTAAGAGTAGGAGGTGTTAGGAATATATCTATCACTCACTCGATGAAGATTAGAAGTGTCTCCTGTCAAGGATGTTCATTTCATACATAGGTTATTCCGGATACTCATATACGATGAAATTAACTAGCTTGAATCATTAGAACCTCATTTGCCAGATGAAGATGAAACATAGTATGTACCTCTCAGGGAGAACATCATATGAGAAATGCTTAATTATGTCTAGGGTGCCACACTGCCAAGTTGATTACCAGTTTAATTGTATTAATACTTTCGATTCTTTGTATATTTTCAGTCGATCTTATCTGTTCCTTAATTTTGAACATCAAAATTATTCAGTCATTGCCTTCGTAATTGATATTTGCATTTCCTTGAAGTGCACATCCACCCATTTTGAAATTTGGGACCATCTTGGGTCTCAATTGTTGGTCATGTCCCATCAATGAGTCTGGATCATCTTGCATGTTAACCATTTTCATCTATTTCACCCACTGGATTTCAGTTACACGTTTATATCTTTGCAAAATTGTATTCCTCTCTCATGTCTCTCTCTTTCTCCAGCAGCTTTTTCTTTCATGCTTACGTCTAGATATATAGGAATATCATTAATATTAAGAAGATTTCTCTCTCCCCCCATATAATCTCGTGTCTCATTTTTCTTAGCTGCTCATGTGCACGTTTTATCTAAAATTTGGGAGGTAATAGGAATACCCTATATCTAGCCTTCAAAAGACAAACAATAGAATAGTTTTATGTTGTAGCAGATTACACTGGTGGAAAATTGGCCTCTAGTCCTTGTTCATAAGGGCCATTGGTCCCGTTGCCAGAACCGGGACCAATCACTCGGGACTAATGTTAGTCCCGGTTCACGCACGAACCGGGACCAATGGGTCTCCACGTGGGCGGGCGAGCTACGAGGGGGGGGTGGATCATTTGTCCCGGTTCGTGGGAAAAACCGGGACCAATGGGTCCCCACGTGACAGCGCCAGAGACGGGCGGGGGTGGATCATTGGTCCCGGTTCTTGGCACGAACCGGGATCGTTGGTCTCTGTTCCGCGGCAGGGTTTTGTGCAGCGGCAGAATTTTCAGGCTATTTTTCTGCCGCGGCAGGATTTCGGGCAATTTTTCTGCCGCGGCAGGATTTTTTTTATAAATTTAATGGTACTACATATATACAGCAATAATGAAACCACGATATATATATATATATTACACATCATGCATGATCACAAATATATACACCGTCTCATCCGTCTTCTTGGTCGAAACATATTATAATTATAAACGATACTCTCACACGAATTTGATCTAATTTACACTTCTTTTATACACTTCACCCTTCCAAATGAAGTGGGTAATAGTATTCTCCTTTCGGATCTATGACTTGTTCTAACAAGAATCCAGCAATTTCCTCTTGAATTGCTTGTACGTGTTCTTGTGATAGAAGACCGTCCCGTATCCGTTTGATCTAATATAAAGAAGGGGATCAATGTATATGAATGAACCTAAACACAATTGGTGGTAATAAAATAAAGTTGTGATTATTGTTTATCGTACTTCAATTTTTTTGATGTTTCGGTCTGCTCCCTTCTCTTTGGTCGTCTGGCGAATGAACTCGTAGACATAGTATTCACATAAGTTATTCCCGGCTTCCTGCCTCAAGCACTTTACAAGAACGGAGTTCAATCAAAATAATAATCAAGCATGATAATGGTGGTATTGAAACTAGAATCAAAGAGATGCGTGGATCTAGCAAGTAGTACTTAAAGTCAATGGTTGAAATGTAAGCTCTGGCTTCCAAACACCCCTAGTTTTGGCGGTGAACCGTTTCCAAGCCCTCTGAAGGCATTCCTGCATGTCCGCCCACTTTTCTAATGGTGTGCATTTTGAGTCCAGGACTTTTACTACTCCGGTATCAACAGATATGATTAAGAGAATATAGTGGAAGCTTGACACACTAACAAAATATAACACGAGTCAATTATACGCTTAACATCGAGTAATTGAAAATAGAATGTGTACAAGACAGTAAGACTCACGCAGCGTTGTAAGGAAATAGTATTTCCCTTCTGTTGTTGAAATACTTCAACGCTTGGAACAAGTTATCCTCTGTCTCTTTAGGATTTGTTTTTAGAGTAACTTCATGAACGAAATTACAGTCAACAAACCCAAGGTCATAGATTTGTACTTTGTTGCATCCTTGAATCTTCATTCTGCATATATAATTAGTATAGTGATTAGTAAGATTATACAAGCAACGAATGAGATGAGCTAGAAAGACTTAATTACAGAAATTAATAATACTTACAAACAATAGGCACTGACAATAGCTTTATCGAGGGCGTCTTGTTGGTAAAACTGAAATAATTCTAGAAATTCAATCAGTATGAAGCCATCTCCATGACCGTAATGGTGGTGTTTATATGCAGCATAGATCCAGTTTTTGGAATCAGAACAGGCTTGGATGTACCATTTATGCAATCTCCGCATTTTTGTTGGTAGATCTTTGACTAACTCGGGTTTGACGAGAGGAGCCCCATACCGGTACATGTATGCTGTTTCTTGGTACCCCTTGAACTCATGCATACGGCTCATGTACTCAGTAATAGACAGTCCATATAATTGGGCTTTTTCTCCGTACAGTCGAATAAACTCCGCATCAATGTTCGGATCATGCCGCTCCTGGATCATCCACTCATTGGTATCGTACACTTTGAGCGGTTCGATCGATTGATTTTTCTGTTGTCCGAGCTGGGCAACTTCTTTCCCGACTCTCCGCTCTTTTGCCTCAGCCGACTTGGTAATAGAGCGATTATAGTCTGATGTGAGCGCTATGGGTTGGTGAAGCTGAATCTTAAGCGCGGATGCTTTGGCTTTATCTTCTGCGGTGACCGGAAAAAATGCCTCTATCGGCCTTTTCTTGTTAGCCATGTCAATCTTCCACTTTTCATAATGGGCAGTTGCGGCCGCATCAGTTTCCTCATCTATCTTCTCGCAAGGTAGCTTCTTCATATTCTGATGAGGTACTCTTGGGAGGGGCGATTGCTTACGTTTCGGTGACCGGAACATGCTCTTGCTGCTGCTGGTGGTTCTGCCCCCCTTAGTATACTTCCGCTTTTGTCTCTGAGGCTCAGGGGACGGAGACGGCTGACGCGGCGGTGGAGACGGCTGAGGCGGCGATGGAGACGGTTGCGCTGAGCGGTGATGCGGTGAAGGCGATGGTTGCGCTGGAGAATGGTGAGGTGGCGGCAAAGGTGGATTGCCGCTCTGAGGAGTGGGTGGCCTTGGCGGCACATAATTTGGAAGCATGATGCGCTCCTTTAGCCATAGAATAGTCCCCCCTTTGAGTTCTCCTAGTTGAGTCAGCTCCATATCTTCCCCTGCAGGGTGGCCTAGCTTCAGCTCCTCAAAATCTTCCTTCACCTCATCCACCGTGACGACAGCGTACCCTTTTGGAACCGGTCTGCAATGCCAAGTTGGGTTAGGCCCAATTGGTACCGCCATGCCGACCGCCGCCGTCACCCTTAAGTTTATAACCTGCACCTTTAGCTCACAAGTTGTTGTCTCCGTGATATCATCCATTGGGTAGTGTTTAGGAGGAGATGTCGTCGATGCATCATCATCAACATCATGGAGCTACGTGGAAGCGACGCTGCTTTTCTTATTCGATGGGGCGCCGGTACCCTCGAATGCAGCTTCTACCACGTGCCGCTGAGATTGGCCGCTAGGACCTTGCTGGCTAAGTATGTCGAGTTGATTCTGGTGCCGCTTTAATGCTTCTTCTACATTACGCAGCTGATCTGCAACGGCCGCTTTCTCAGATGCCTCCCTTTCCTTTCTCCTCTGATGGCTTTTATCGGAATATCTCTTCATTTCCGGGGGGAAGGCAACCTTCCACGGCTTGGAGCCTAGTGTGCCTCGTGCTCGTCCGTCGTGTTCAGGATTTTTAAGGGCCCGTGTGAGCTCGTCGTTCTCTCTATCGGGAACAAACCGTCCTGCTGCAACATCATCTACTGCATTTCTAATATCGTTGATGGGCAGTAGGGGATCATCTTTGTGTTTCTGATTATATATTGCCCTCCCTTCTTTGTCCAACGTGCCGCCATGGCCGTAAAACCAGTTTCTCGCCCGTGGTGTCCATGTTGCGGGCTCTGGTCTGATCCCGGCAGCTATGTAATTGACCTCAAGTGCATCCCACTTAGGTATGCAACCGGCGTAGCCAGCAGGCCCCATGTTATGATGTTACAGTTTCTTAGCAGCAATGACCGTCGCGGGGTTTTTTGTGCCGGTTCTTGGCATGAACCGGGAGCAATGCCTCGCAGAGAGCCACGTGTGCGTCGCGGGGTCATTGGTCCCGGTTCGTGCCACAAACCGGGACCAATGCTTACAGATGAACCAGGACCAATGCCCTGGCGGCATGAACCAGGACCGGTGCCTGGCATTGGTCTCGATTACGGAAACAAACCGGGACCAATGGAATTTGGACGCTGGACCAAAGGCCCTCTTTCTACTTGTGTTATTCCATGCGTAGCTAACTGAGCGATGAAGTGTCTAACTAGCCTAACGAATTTAAAAGAGGTGTGCTTCGGTGTCCCCGTCAAACTTAAGTTTGCATGAACAAGTTTTCTTTTGACCAGTCGAAACCCATATTCAAGCTATATATATCTCCGTATAAGTGTACTCGGTCGGGCTGGATATACTCCATGTTCTCATTGGCTGATCCCACCTCCCGTTAGTGCGATCTACATCTTTGCAAGCCATGTTTAATTCTTTTTGCTGCTGCTATATATATACCTCCTGATTTTCGATTCCCGCGGACACGTGAATATACGTGTACGGTGGGTATACGTCTAAGAGAACCATATGGGCTTTGGGTGGTTTCGTACGGTGTTCGAAGCGAGGCAGTATTTAGTTTTTTTTGTCAAAGTTTGAAAAGAAAGGAGAGGACACCGAAGCAAAAGTGAACTTAAAAAGGTTCATTTGTGACAAGGAGCATAATATGTACCACTAGGGAAAAATTCAGACGTCCTACTTTTATCTTCTCGTCTAGGGTGCCACAAGACCATCCAATTCTTAATTTTTGCGCACTCCATTGTTTACATATGTCTTTGAAACGCAGGATTCAGACAATATATATCTAACTCAGTATTCCTTCAAAACTCATTGCTTTTTATAATTTTCCTATTATATATAGTATTCCTTAGGAGGGAAAGTGCTGCCCAAGAGGGACATTTTTCGATAATTGCGATCAATGCTGCAACACAATGGAAGGATCGATGAGGAGGTTAGCCACATGGTTATGTGCAGGGTGGATGAAGTGACGGCAAGCATCCGGGGTCCTATGTGACAAGAAGATCCCACAAAAGCTAAAAAGTAAGTTTTCTATGACGGCAATCAGACCTGCAATGCTTTATGGAGCAGAATGTTAGCCCACTAAGAGGCAACACATACAAAAATAATGAGTGTAGCCGAGATGCTATGCTAAGGTGTATGTGTGGCCACACAAGAAAAGATCGGATTAGGAATGAAGTGATACGTGAGAGAGTAGGGATGACACCAATTAAAGAGAAGCTTGTGCAACACAGATTAACGTGGTTTGGGCATGTCCAACGATGGCCACCTGAAGCACCGGTTAACAGTGGGATTATGAGGGGTTTTGATAATGCAAAGAGGGGTAGAGGGCGACCAAAGATGACATGTGAGGAGGTAGTTAAAGGGGGTATGAAGGACTGGAATGTCCCTAGAGATTTGGTGTTTGATAGGGCTGCATGGAAATCAGCAATCCATGTGCCCGAACCTTGATTTACTTCTTTTGTCCCTCTTACTTTCTTGCTTTTCCTAGTTTTTGTTTGACTTGCACTTTTCACTGTTTTCCGCTTGACTTGCACTTTTCTCTAGTTTTCGTTTGGGTTTCATATCTGGCCTACCCCAATTTGATTGGGACAAAAGGCTTGGTTGTTGTTGTATTAGATTTTAGATGAATATTTCCTTTCTCGATTTTGTACACCAAAATCCTTCCTTTTATTGTCTTAGAAATTGATATTTTCCCGGACGTTGAAGTGCACATCTACCCACTTCCAAATTCCAATTGTAGGACCATCTTAAGTTTGAATTCCTGTACATGTCTCATCAATGAGATTAGATCATCTTTCACATCAACCAATTTCATTTATTTCTCCAGCAACTTCCTGTTGGATGCTCAATTGGATGTCTTAGACCACTCTATCAGTAATCTACGAGAAGAATCAACATTATTAGTACTGTCTGGTAGATAGGCAGGACATTTTGCATCGATCCACATGGATATGAAGACAAAGATGGGGCTAGCAGTGTATTCATCTAGCTGCATGCAGAGGAAAATGAAGATGTTTATTCTTAGACTTGATGAAGAAAAGAGTGACATGACGAAAGAATAAAAAAAATGGGAAATACTTTTGCCCAAGGAAGGTAGAGGTCACTCGTTCAGCACACGGCGCTCAAACACTGTATGCACCATCTCCTTTTTCCCGAACGTATGTAATCTCCAACCCTATATATACGAGTGGATTTATTTTTGAGAACCGACGGATATGTTTTCAATCCTATATTTTGTTCTTTATTGGATATCTGTTCAATTCGAACACGGAAATCATCCCCTCTCAATTCACCTTTTCTAACAATCCATTATTGTCTTTGGAATTAATATTGTAGAATTGTATACAATAATAATCGATGACAATATTGTGGCAATTACAAGAGGTATATATGAGGGTCTAGGTGCACCGGCCTAGCCCTATAATAAACCGACCAGGACTCTTAAACCTAACAAGAGTTGTATTTTAACATCCCCCGCAGTGTCAACGGTAGGCTCGACGACATTGAGACTGAGACGAATGTCTTGAAACGGAGTAGTAGTCGCCAGGCCTTTAGTAAAGATATCAGCGAACTGAGCTGAAGTAGGCACATGTAGAACACGAACTTTACCGAGAGCCACCTTCTCTCGAACAAAATGAATGTCGATCTCTATATGCTTGGTATGACGGTGTTGAACTGGATTCCCTGAAATGTAAACAGCTGAAATATTATCACAGTAAACAATAGTAGCATGTTCAATAGGGCGATGTAGCTCCGACAGCAACTGGTGCAACCAAACCGTATCAACAACCACATGAGCCACAACGCGATACTCAGCTTCGGCTGACGAACGAGAAACCGTAACCTGCCTTTTTGAAGACCAAGAAACCAAATTGTTACCAAGAAAAACACAAAATCCAGATTGGACCGTCGAGTATCCTAGTCTGCATCAGAGTAAGCTATCAACGAGGTAGGAGAGGATTTGTTTATATGAAGATCTAAATCTAATGTGCCTTTGAGATACCGAAGAATACGAGGATCATGCATGTAAAGGCAAGCTTGTTGGACAGAAAAAGAAATTTCAGGACAAGTAAGAGTAAGATATTGGAGGGCGCCGGTAAGACTAAGATAAAGAGAAGGATCAGAAAAGGGATCACCATCGACTGAAAGTTTTGAACTTGTATCAGCAGGAGTATGAGACGGTTGACAATCAAGCATACCAGCACGAGAAAGAAGATCTAGGGTGTACTGACATTGAGATAAGAAAAGACCAGATGAGTCATGGATGACAACAATACCTAAGAAGTGATGAAGAAGACCTAGATCAGTCATAGAAAATTCTTTGCGAAGAAGAGAGATAATATGATATAAAAAGTACTATGAGGAAACTGTGAGAATAATATCATCAACATAGAGAAGTAGATAAGCGGTGTCGGTATTATGATTAAAGGTGAAGAGAGAAGTGTCAGAATAAGGAGTAAAGCCAATTGTTTGAGCATAAGTAGAAAAACGTTGAAACCAAGCCCGTGGTGCTTGTTTTAGACCATAGAGAGATTTTTGAAGAAGACAAACATGATTAGGATAAGAAGAATTTTCGAAGCCAAGAGGTTGTTGACAATAAATTGTTTCATGAAGAGAGCCATGGAGAAAAGCGTTTTTGACATCGAGTTGGTGGATGGGCCAAAAAGAAGAAACGACGATGCTAAGAACAATACGAATAGTACTGGGTTTGACAACTAGAGAGAAAGTCTCATCATAATCGATGTCATGTTGCTGAGAGTAACCACGACATAACCATCGAGCTTTATAACATGCAAGACATCCATTGGAATTAAATTTGTGTCGGAAACCCCATTTGCCGGAAACTATATTAGTGTTTGATGGACGAGGAACTAATTGCCATGTATTATTTTGAATGAGACCATCATATTCATCTTCCATGGCTGCGGCCCAATTAGGATCTAGGAGAGCTGATTTGTAAGATTTGGGAATAGAGGAAGAAGACAGAGATGCATTGAGTTTTAGATGATCTTTAGCAGGTAAACGAAAACCAGATTTGCCACGTGTGTGCATGGTATGATCATTAGTGGGAGCTAGGACGATAATAGCATGAGGAGGAGGGATAGATGATGATGTGGAATACGCGCCCGACTGTGGCATCCCACTAAAACCACTACTAGAAAATCGCTGTGTTTTTGTGCATTGCATCATCATGACCGCATGCTCATGTCATCATGCCACATTGCATTTGAGCATCGTCATCATTATGCACGGTTTGTCTCAAAACTATTTTATAAAAGCCTATTTTTGTTTTCTAAACATCCCCTTCTTTATTTCAGAATACAAATCCCGGTCTTTTTAGATCCTTTATTTATCTAAAAACTATTTACAAAATCCTTTCTAAAAATAAAATAAGTAAAATAAATATTTTTGTGGGGGGCCAGGCAGCCAACGGCCAGGCCCGAAGGCCCAGCCGGAGGCCACCCAGCCCACAGCCACCAAAACCTAACCCACCTACCTAGCAGCAGCCGCTGCTCTCACATCCCGCGCAGCCGCGGTACACGTTCACCACTCCATCGCGCTCCCCCCAATCCCGTGCAGCGCATGTCACCCTCGCCCACCCCGCTCCATCCCTGGCCCCACCGTCCCGCGGTACACGCACGCCTCCACCTGCCGCAACACAGCGCGCGCGCAGCCGCACCGACCCGACCCCGCGTCGCATGGGACACGCACCCCACGCACATTTCGTGTGGAACCACCCATCGATCCCACCTCACGTCGCTCTCCCCGGCCTAACCACCTCGATCCCATCGCCCCGGACCCACCAACGCGTGACCGCCCGACCGCGTCGCCCTCTTCCCCGCGATCCCCTCTCGTCTCTCCATCGCCCCACCTACCGCCGCCTCCCTCGCCCCACCTCGCTGCGCCGCCTCCCTGCAAACTCCACCGCCACCAGGCCTCTCCCCGGCCGCCTCCCTCTGCCCCGGCCGGAGAGGCCCCCTCCTTGTCGCCCTCTCCTTCCTCGCCCGCATCTCACCACCGCCGCCGCCTGGGCCTCACGGCTACCAACTGCGGCCCTGGCCATGCCCGAGCTCGCCCTGGACCTTGCTCCGGACGCCACCGTAGAGCCGCGACCGGTGTCCTCCCCTTTGCCCTCCTTCCACGCTCTGTGCCGCCACCTTCGCCGGTACCGGATGCCACCGTCGCCCAGCTCCTCTCGAGCCGCCTCCCCGCCGCCTCGAGGCCCTACACCAGGCCCTCCTCTACAACCTCCCCGAGCAGTCGGCACCTCCGACCGCTCGCCATCAACCTCCAGCAGCCGTCGCCGACTTCGGCCTCCACCTCGAGGTCCGGCTTGGCCCCTACCCTGCAGGGTCCCATGCGCGCTGCCGCCTACGCCCCTCTGCTTCCGCCTGCCGCAAGCCGCGCAACACCTCCTTCCCTTCTACTCCGACGCCAAGACCACTTGTTGCCCGGTCGTGATGATGTTGTGGTGGTTTTTGTCTGTCACCGTTCGTTAATCTTCAGTCGCTTCCTGCAGTTTGTTGCTTGTCTAGACACGCTTGTCCCTCATGAGATCGCCCTGACCAGTCAAGTTTCGCCAAGCCCCTTCAGTAGTCAACCTCCGTCCCCGATGATGTGTTGTCGATGCCTACCAAGATCGTTCACGAGACCGACGTCCGAGGACCTCCGCCAGCCCAAACCGGACCAGTGGCAATTCAAGATTGCCATAAAAGAACCAAGCAGGAACCCGAACACTGCAACCTGAGTCCGGCGCCGACAAATGAAGTCAGAACCACCAAGACCTTCGTCGCGGACCGACAAGATCTCCTTCCTGGAATATCAAGATCTTCCGGCGCCGAGACCCAAGACCGACACCGTCAACCGAGGACCACGACAAGATCGTCCCAACCCACCAAGTTCGCCTACCCGGACACCGTGCGACAAGATCTACCTCACGGATTTCGAAGATTCCCGGACGCCAAGATCGCCCTCACGGAGCGTCGAGACCCCCGGACCCGGTGCAGCCGTGGACACCAAGATCTACCGGTGACCTGACCAAGATCCGAAAACCGAACCCTGGAGCGCCATGTTCTTCGACCCCGAGGACCGATCCATTGGATGCGACAAGACCTCCTTCTCGGAACCACCAAGTACTTCCTCTCAAACACCAAGACCCGAACCGAAGAACGCTAGGATCGCCATGGGAACGACAAGTCCTTCTTCCCAGAACACCAAGCTCTCCTTCCGTTGTCCGAGACCGATCCCCGTCGAACCCTGTCGAACCCCGAACCCCCGGAACCCCAAGATCTCCGAACCCCAGATGTGTGAACCTTTTCCTGAGCCCCTATTTTATAAATGCTATATATAAAACCTGTTGCATATTAATTGTTCATCTCGCATGCATATCATGTGGTTTGGGGCATTATGCCGATTCACCTCATAATTAAATATGGAGTCGATATGCGGGATACTTTTGTCTTATTCCGGAATCCATTTTAACTTTGTGTCGCGAACCGATGCTCTGTTTCGCCTTGTTAATCCAACATTTAATTTGCGGGCTAGATAAATAACTCGAACCTATTAATTAATTGTCGGGACCACGGTTCCGCTTAATACTGCCTAATTGCACAGCATCTGCATCATATCATAATCATGCCGGATCTTCTGCCGTAGTATTAAATAGTGCATCCGATCTTTCTTCTAGTGTTTGCTTCTTCGCGGATTAGGCCGATGAGATGTTGTGAGATCCGACAAGTTCTCCGGATATGATCTGTCGGCAGTGTTTCCCAGGCGAGCATATCTTCCCCTTCTACCTATTTTGCATTTATAGTCTTTATTTCCTCATGTTGATCTATTGCTATCCGTGTCACGATGCTTTAGTTTCCGTACACCAGTGATATCCGGTGCAGCCTCTATATTGCCTTGGACACCTCCTATTACCTGTGTTTGGTAGATAGCTGGCCTTGCTAGTCGTAGTTGCTTGCTCAGGTGCGATCTCGTGTTGTCAAGTACCACAGTTGTTGGAATGCTGGCAGATGTTTATGGTGGAGTTGATCATGACTTTAAATACAACTATTAAAATACTAGATATAACTAATGCAGAGGCATCGGTGGGCAATAGATGTTATTTGGTTCTTCCACGCTCACTTGTGTCCCGTAGGACCCCGAGTACTTGATACTTGTTCATTGACTATTCGCACTATCCACATCCGGGAGACCCTATGGGATCCCCCTAAGCCAGAGCTTGATTCATTTCTATTTCTTGGGGCCACAAACTAGTTTGGGGTTTTGTTACTATCTTGTACTTATGCCATGCTTTACTGCTTTATTTAAGATTGTGCGTGGAGCACCTGTACTGTTTAGGATTGCAGAGTGTTTTCGCGGTATTGACAAGCCCAGTCACACTTTCGGGTTCCCATTCGTTTACAGCCATTGGCGCAAACCTTGGGTCCGTCTCGGAGCCGGCCAACTTCGTTGCGGGTAGCTTAATGGGGTGGCCCCCTTAAATATTTTATGAATCCTATGATCGCTTTGTCGTGAAAGCCTCGTTGGGTTTTGAGTTGGTTTTTCCGAGGTTGATCGAGTGTGTGTTGCTATTTGTGCACCCCTGCAGGGTAAAAATTTATGAAAGCCGTGTCCGCGGTTATGGACGACTTGGAGCATAGTATCTCGATCATAGACAAGTATAACTAAAGTAGTGCTATAAGTTTGACATAATATGTGACTAGTAATCATCATCATTATAACGGAATAGATAATAGAAATGCCAACAACGGGTGGATCTGTGGTGATCTGTGTCATACTATACCTGCCTAGTAAGTATTGCAACTCCCATGGAATGTGATAAAAGAGCCAACAACTGCTGGGTTTTGGGATTCCTCAGGACAATTATATCTGACTAGTAAATGTTCTAACTACAACGGAATGTTAACTAAAACTGCCCACTACTTATGCTATCAGGATGACTCATGCTATAAATCTGACTAGTAAATGCTGCAACTATAAGGGAATGAGTAAAACTGCCCACAGTGTGAGTTCTTTGGTCCGACTTCCTCGTTTGGTCTCGAGGGGGAAATACCAGGATGGGTATGTTTGGTGTTAGTATTAGGTTGGATCCGAATAGGTCTTTCTTATCCCTCTCTAATAGCCGCCAGTTTTACTGAGTCTCTATAGGTTTTTTAGTGCTGCTGCGCTGCTGCTTCAGTCCACCATACCTATGTAGGCGAGATCCGCCGAATTCTAGCCTCGCCGTGTACTGTCCTTAGTACTGACGCTCCTCTTTTTCCTTTGCCCTTTGTCGGCACCCATTTTATTTTTAGCAGGTTTGAGATCGACGTCGTTAGAAGGGTTACCCTTCCGGCTTGGCCTGGGCAGGGTTATGGACACCATTGGTTATTCTTCAGGGCTCTTAGCCCCATTTGCATCTTGTCCGTACTCGAACATTGTATCGTTTTCAAGGTGACTTCGATCTTTGTATTGTATATCTGTATTCTTGACTCGTTGAGTCGCTGTTGTATATATATCTGTTTTGTGGGTCCCATCGAGGACTGTTGTGTAATGGTATTGCTTCGTTTTCCACCCACACGAAAGTGCCTGGTGGGCGTCCTTGAATCGTTTCTACGCGGGTTTGGCGGAAAGGGCTAAAACTTGCATAGGGCCGATTCGAGGGTGTTATAGCGACGCAGCGGAAGAAGTGGACGCGAGTGTCGGCGGTGGAGACAGCGGCGGCAAGAAGTCTGCCGCGGCAGAGTTTTCGGCGGTTTCGGTAGCTGCGGAAGAGGTGGCGGCAGGAGAAGGCGCGACATGATCAGCTACCGCGGCAGAGAATTTGGGCGTTTTCGCTGCCGCGGCAGGAGCGACGACAGGAGGTGGCGGTTGAAAGAAGGGAAAATTATTTGGACGAGGGGGATTAGTAGATGGTGCGATATGTTTTAGGATCGAGGGATTGACGCACAGAAAAAGGAAAAATATTTTCAGAAAAAGTTACATGACGAGACACATGGACACGGCCACTAACAAGATCTAGACAACGATAGCCTTTGTGTTCGTCGGAAAAATCTAGATGGGCGCTCGGGATAGAACAGGGTGAAAGTTTGTTAGGAGAAGTAGAGTAGGAGTTAGGAAAACAAAAACAGCCGAAGACACGAACGTCGGAGTAGTTTGGGTGAGAAAGAAATAAATAGAAGTAGGGTATGGTTTGAGGATTAACTTTAGATGGTCGAATATTAAGTAGATATGTGGCCGTGTGGAGAGCTTCAACCCAGAACTTCAGAGGCATACAAGATTGAATAATAAGGGTGAGAGTGATGTCATTAAGAGTGCAAAGAGAACGCTCGGCTTTGCCGTTTTAAGGGGAGGTATAGGGACAGGAACAACGCATAAGAATTCCATATTGGAGAAAGAAATCTCGGTTTTTAAAGTTGTCAAATTCACGATCATTATCGCATTGAATAAATCTTATAGGAATGAAAAAGTGGACCGAGACATAGCGCTGAAAATTAAGAAAAATATTGTGAACGTCGGATTTGTTGCGTAAGGGAAAGGTCCAAACATAGTGTGTAAAACCATCAAGAATAACAAGATAATACTTAAAACCAGAAACACTTTTTATTGGTGACGTCTATAGATCACAATGAAGTAACTCAAAAGGAAAAGTACTAGAGGATAGAGAGGAGCTAAAGGGGAGACGAACATGTTTACCTAATTGACACGACTGACAAATAGAAGAATTATAAGAATCTCTATTACAAGGTATTGAAAATTCACTAAGAAGAGTAGATAACACATTATTATGGGGATGACCGAGACATTGGTGCCACAGATCAACAGAGGCCACCATAGACGATGGAGGGGCAGCGGCCGGAACACCATGGAGGGAATACGAATCACTGGAGCTATTGAACCGAGCCATATCGGCTTTGGTCCGATAATCCTTCACAGATAAACCAAAAGGGTCAAATTCAATAGAAACGTGATTGTCATTGGTGAATTGGCGAACAGAAATCAGGTTTTTAATTAGTGCAGGAGCTACAAGAACATCGCGAAGAAGCAAAGGTTTGATTGGGGATTGGATTTGGGCTTGACTGACATAGTAAATAGGAATAGATGATCCGTCACCGAGAGTAATAGATGAAAAAGGCGACGGTGTGCAAGAAGACATCAAATTACTTGATGCAGACATATGACTAGAAGCACCAGAATCGAAAATCCAATCCGTACCTGAGTTTCCTTGTGCAGCAAAGTTGTTCATGGCTTGTAGAAAATCAGCTTGGTCCCAGCTCGGAGTCGAAGTAGAGGCCGGTGTAGACATGGGAGCTGGCGGGTGTGGTGGCATCGGCAGTAGGGCCGGCATTGGCGTATAGATAGAGCCACCATCATTGTACTGCGACATATTGTACTGCGGCATGTAGGGTCAGGTTGTAGCGCCATATGAAGCATAAGGAGCAGCGTTGTAGATTGTTGGTGCGTAGGCGGGGGCGGCGTGGTATGCGGCCGTTGGCTGTCGCGGCGCGAGGACGGGAGCGCTGGTGTGAGGGTGGGAACCGGGCTGCCAGCCACCAATGTAGGAAGGCGGGGCACCATAGGGCGTCGGTGCAGACCAGGGCATAGGCCACGCCTGGACTAGCCCGATCCACAGATCAGGAGAAGGACGCTAGCTGGGGGTGGCGGTGATGCGGTCGGTGGTGCAGACGGTGGAGCCAGAGCCGAGGGCGGAGGAGGAGCAGGCGCCATACGAAACTACGACGGTTTAGGGCTTTGACCCCTATAGTTTGGACTTGGACGCCAGTCCGATGGTTGAGGAGGAGCCATTGGAGGAGGTGGCGGTGGCGGCGGTGGTGCAGGCGGTCGAGGAGAAGCAGTGAAGACCTGAGGACGGGAGTCCTTGTTGGTTTGGGCATGATCGGCCCATTGCAGCATCGAGCGAAGCTCGACAAAGGAGGGGCGCGGACGCATCATAGGGATGAAGGAGGCCTGGTTCTCGAACTTCTCGCTCAGGCCGACGAGGAGGACGTTGATGAGATGTCGATCGTCGATCGGATCACCGAGTTCGCGGAGTTCATCCGCGATCGCCTTAAGGCGTTGGCAGTAGACACAGACGGGTGCATCACCTTGCACCGTATTACGAAGCTCGGTGTGGAGATTGTTGGCGCGAGCGTCGACATTGTGCTGGAAGAGCTGACGAAGGGCTGCCCACAGATCGGCGGCAGAGGCACCATCACGGTGTACGAGATTGAATATTTCTATGGAGACTTGCATGAAGATCCATTGAATAATGGCTAGATCATCCTTGACCCATTGCGGATCCTGAGGTAGAGGGCGAGCATCATCGGCGACGTGAGAGTGGAGGTTGCATCGCCCGAGGTGGACGTCGAAGAGGTGACGCCAATGATAGTAGTTGTGAGCAGTGAGGTCTAGGTTTACGGGTATGTAGGGGCTAACATTGGATATGGTGTCAGTGAAGGAGATTAAAGGGGCTATTGGTGGAGGTAGAGCTGAAGTAGAGGTAGAGGTGGAGGGGGCCGTGACCGCTCCCTCTGATCCAAAATATAAATCGATGTAGTTTTTTTCTAAAACTCATGTATCTTGACATCTTTTAGTGTATAGGTAAGACATCCTATATTTTAGAACGGGAGAGTGTAGCATGTACAATTATATACCATTTACCTATTTCAGGTTCTAAGATCAATGAAAACCTGCAATTGAGATGGGGCCAACCTGGATCAACTTTCCATAAGAAACAGCAAAATAGGCTCAAACCTACGTCTTCAATTCCTCCATGTCAGTCCCCTCCAAACCGTATACGTCGCTTAGAACTAGTGAGAGACTAGAAGGACCTCATGCGCTTTGCCACGCCGTTGTTGTTCTTAGCATTTATTTCCCTCGACTGCACGTAGGGGGGTTTAATTACTTCGACATGCTGTTTCCGATCTCGGTTTTCCCCTCTTGTGCTAATTGACTTGTTGGGGCTTTCAGATGGCTGGTCATCTAGTTTTTTGTGATCTTGTTTTTTCCCATTGTGCAAGTCAGCTTGGTCTGGACATTCGGATGGCTGTTTTTTTTCTTGCTAAAATGACCTCAAGCTATGACCTATCGTATAGGTTCTTCCTGTTTTTATTTTTGGCGTGTGCTAGGCGTCCCCCGGACGATGGGGAACTCCCATCGTCCTGTTTCCGCGCGTGACACGTGTCCAAAAATCGGTCCAAATCCCGCGTTTGTTGCAAATGTCCCCGCTTTTGCTTTCGAAGCAAAAAAAAGGGTTCGTTTCAGAAATAGAACGTCTCGCCGGAGACATCGCCGGAGACCATGCATCAACCAAATTGTACTAATTTAGGAAAACCGACTTCGCCGGAAACATCGTCGGAAAAAACTCGCCAGTGACTCTCGCCGGAGAGCTTATAGCAAAAAGTTGACACTGTTGTAGCAAAACCACAATACGGTTGTAGCAAAAAAGTTCTTCTAATGTAGCAAAAAATCTACTTTGTCGGAGACATCGACGGAGGCTTTTGTAGACACCTCGTCGGATGCCTCACCGGAGATGTCACGCAGCAAACAATTTACAATATTATAGCAAAATCAGAAAACAAATGTAGCAAAAAAATAACAATCATGTAGCAAAACCCGAATTCACCGAAAACATTGTCGCAAAAACATGCTATGTAGCAGAATATTCCGTCGTATGTAGCAACGCCGACTGCCGTATGTAGCAAATTTGAACACCGCGGGTAGCAAAGAAGCAAGGAAGCGGAAAAAATATGACTCTAGGGTTTCGAGGGACGTGCGGCGGGGCAGCCGCGTGGCAGCACGCGCAGAGACGTGCGGCGGCCGGCGGCGGAGGAGAGCAGCGGCGCGGCATGGCGCGCGGGTTCGCACGGGCGCGTGCGGTTGCGACCCAGACGATGTTGTCCGGGGGATGGCAATCATTTTCCTTTCTTTTTTGAATACATGTCAGGGGAGACCTGATGAAGCAGGATTCCTCTTTCCGAATTACCACCCCTATGGTCTTCCGTTCCTGAGTTCCTCAATCCTGACGCTCCACCCTCTCTCTCTCGCGCGCACCTAGGCAGCAAGAGGAACTGTCACAACCGAAATTGCCATCACACGAACACCACCACGATGAACCGAACTTGCCATCACACTTAGTGGAAAACGAATTGGCAATAGAGAAAAGCATACGAATTGCAAAGGAATCGGAACACCACAACCATGAGCCGGACACCCCTGAATAGATTAAGAAACAGCAGTTGTCGAACCTCGAGTACAATCGCTACATCTCGTATAAGAGAACAATCCAAGCAACTAACATGTACTCCCTCCGTTTTAAAATATAAGATATTTTAGATTTGTGAATGAAGTGTATCTAGAACCCTTCTAGTGTGTAGGTTTATCTAAGTTTAAAATGAACATATACATAAAAGAGGTCTAGATACACCCATACTCCCTCCGCTTCAAAATATAAGATGTTTTAGCTTTGTGAAGTAGTGTATCTAGACCCTTTTAGTGTGTACTGTGTAGGTTCACTCTAAACCTAGATGATTCCATACACAAAAATAGGATGGCAATTTGGCTCCCAGGTCTAAATGCACCTATTATGTAAAATCCAATTTATACGAATTTCAAAATGTGTGCATCGACCGATGCAGAGGCCGGGTATATCCCCTTTTCGGAAAAAAAAACGAATTTCAAAATATTGAAAAATTCCGAAACAAAATCTCAGGTGTACATCCGGACATGCTATGTCCTCACATAAATTTTTGCAGTGAGAAGATAATTCTTGAGGTCCATACAAAAAGGACAAAAAAAATGTGTTGTGAAGAACTATTTTGCAACACCAATTTTTTTCTTTTTTACACAATCCACATAAAATGTATTTTTTCTCAAACTTGGTATACGAACATAGAATGTCAACATGTCAATCCGGATATTGTTTTTCAAAAATTCCAACCATTTGACGTATGTCTTTTTGGGGCAGTGGATGCATCTACACGTAAGAGCCAAAGTGGATTTCCGTAGATACACTGCTTTCAAAATTTAAAATATCTTATATTTTGAAACAGAGGGAGTAGCATTTACCTATTTGAGGTTCTAAGATCAAGGAAAAGCTATAGTGGCGCCAACTTGGATCAAGTTTTCCATCAAAACATGAAAAATAGGCTGTATTTCTTCAATTCCTCCATGCCAGTCCTCTCCAAATCATATACGTTACAGATCTTGCAGCCGTTGTTGATCAAGTATTAATCGGCGTATGGAATTAAACAAATGAAATCAATCTCGGCATTAGGGATATTAAAATAGGGACAAAAGGAAGCTCTCACACGACTTAGACCTTTTTGGCCCTTCGATCATGCCATCTAGCTGTTCCTGGCCGTCGAATGCTCTTTAAATACCGAACTGGGCCGAATATCCCGAGGGACGCTTCTCCGGAGGTCAAATTGGCTCGCTATGGTTACGTGGGCCGGAAAGCAGCCCGTTAGTTCGCTTCGCTAAGATGCAAATAAGCGAGGCCAATAGGATTCAGAGGGAGGAAGCAACACCGTCGAAGCAAAGTGGCAGGGGAGGCGATTCGGCGAGTGAGGCCCCTCCTTCCCTTCGGCCGCCTTCTCCAAGGCGCCATTGTGTCCTCCTTTACCACCGCCACCGCCGCGGCGCAGAAAGGAGGGAGTACGAGGGGGTGCTGGGTGGCTCTTGTTGCTCATATCGCAGAAGGTACAGGCACACACGGCACACCAGTAAACATCATCGTTGCGCCCGTGCATGTGTAAGCCGTTGATCCCCTCCTGCACCTCCGCATCAACTACACTCCAATCATAATTGACTCTCTTTCACCCTACTTAATTCCCTTTCCTTCTTTTTTAGCTCTAGATTTGGTCAGTGGTGTGTTCGATGAAATGCTCGAGTCAAATCCCAGTTCTGGTTCATGTTCTGCGTACTATATAAACTTATTACTCATGATTATATTGTTGTAAAAATAGATTGGCACCGATGCACTGCGTCCATGGCTTCCATCTTAGTGTTGGGTTTATATACTAGGACTCGTCCATGGATCCTATTGTCAGGTTCCATCTCCCTCCTTTTCCCCCTCATACTTGTTTAAACAATCCAATGGATTGATCACCATGCTTAGTATCTCTTTTTTCATGGAAAGACTTTTAAGTTGACCTGCATGGAGCAGTCCATGCATATTGGTTGACAAGCGGCAACGGCCGCCACGTTGCACGGAGTCGGCGGTGGTCTCCATTATATGCTACGGGCAAGTGTCTCTTCTCGGTTAATTCTTCATATTGGCTGTTCTTTAAGCTCTTTAGGCTTCAATGGTCCTGAACAATGTGCATGCCATGTGTTTGGTGCAAAATCGTCCAGTGCACAACATGAATCATTGTACTCAATGGTCTTTATTCGGTGTGTGTGAGGAGCAGCTATAACAGATGCCATTTATCGTTTGTTGACCTTGATAGTTGATCATTGAAACTAATGTTCATGCGAAGCTTACCATAAATATATTTCAGCTAGAAATGTGTTGGCTAAGAGGCATCAGAACTAAAGGTTGGATATGAGCAAGCGTGATTCTAACAACATTGATATTCCGCAAGGTCAACCTTGTGGCGTACTACTTAATTAACTCATTGCACGCCATAGTACCCATGATTGAGCTGGACAGGGCGTCATTTCCCATGTGCCGCACGCCAAGGCTTCTGCCGCCTCACTATCTACCACATTTGAGTTCTGGGCAACCTCACAAAACTGCAGTATGCTCCTTCTTTTTTTCCTGTTGCGTCTTCTCTATTCTTTGTTTAGTCCCTGATACTAAGGGTAGTAGAGTTGGCTCTGAAGTCCTTGTAGTCGTACATGCTTACTGGAGTATTCCCCATGTCCATAGGCATGTTGATGATTGGCATGTTTTTGCAAATTTTCTGCATGATCGAATAAGGTTTATATTATCGTCACTCTGCTACTAAATAATTTATAGTACTTTGAGAATAGTAGGGTGATGGCCCTGGCAGACAATGAATCTTAAAACTGCACATTGATTAGTTTTGTTTTGGAAAAGGCTGATTAGTTATCAGTTGCCTGTCGTCCTTGACAAGCTAAGGAAAAAATAATGTCAATATATTCTTGTATATTAATTTACAGTATATGACTCATGAAAAGGGTATTAGTTTTTCGGAAAACTTGTTCCTAAGCAGGAGTAAGCTCTCCCTCAGGCTTGCCAAGAGTGGTTTTATAGCAGTTCATGTTCTGAAACCAGAGAACTGCTCTCACGCGTCACCTCGTATAATGCATACCCTCAAAGATAGGTGGCTTCACATAAGCAATAAAACCACTTGGAGCAAATTGCCTATAATAAGATTTTTGGATTGTTGAGTAAAATAGCAATTTTCCAAGAGATTTAACCATAGTAAAAACACAGGCAGAAAAATAGATAAAGACCAGAAGATATGACAGACAAACTGAATATGGTAAACAAGACTGAGGAAGATGATATACATCACAGCAGAGGAACCGTCGGTGTTCGCGTTAACGTTAGCACCGTCGTCGGCCATGTTGTCCAGGAAAAGGTTGTTGATGTTAGGAAAGAAATCGTCGTTGCAGAAGATGTCGGCGCGGCCGCTATCCGTAAAGGAGTCCATGATGAAGCCAGTAGTCGTGCTGGTAGCGCTCCCCAAAAACCTTATCGACCTTCTCCCGTACATGACTCGAAGCAGCGGGGGTCTCGGAGGCCTACTGTCCTAGCTCGCGGTGCACGCCGCAAGACGGGATGTGGAAGACCTAAGCAGCGCAATGCTCTGAATATGGAGGCGCAAGGGTGTGCGTTGGTGTGTCTGAGGAGAGGAGCGACCTCTCACTCTTATAGGCACGGGTAGGCAGGCGAACAGTCGGCGTCGGGAGAGGAAACGAACAGGCATCAATCGAAGCCGAACAGCCTCCAGTAAGCTCGAATTAAATCTCCACTGAGTTCGTATTAAACATTCACTCACGCAGACTGTTCAAATTATTATCCATTCATGCATGGAAAAAAAAGAAGCTCGAGGCTCGAGGCATTCCCGCAACCCGCGGCGCGCGTGCGTCATGACGAGGCGGGCAGCAGAGAAGGAGGAGCTCGCGTGTATATGTCTTCTCTTCTCAAGCTCGTACAAGTGGTAGAAAAGCTCACCTTATAAGCTGGTCCAACTTCCACTCAACTAGCAATGTGGGACTAAACTTTTGCGCCACCTCTTGCCTTGCATGAATGAGCCAAGTGGACTTCTAGGATTTCAGGAATTGTAAAATTCCAACTGTTTTTTGTCGCCATCGAAACAAATGAACCACTAGTCCGACCAGTAAAAACCTGAACGATAGTCTCACCGGTTCGATCACCGGTCTGATTTTTTAAACTATGGTTTGCAGCCACCATGTCTTGTTGATGTTGCACATATACGTGCCTTGTACACCATATAATATAAGATCAAATTCATGATATTAACTCAGCATGAAAGAAGGGGAAGGGGAAGTTGAGATGGGACATAGATATGTACATACTTCTGGACAACAAATATATAATAAATGATGAACATGGTCGACCTGAGGAAGAAAAACAAGCGTGCTCATTTTAGCCTAGATAGGATGTTGTTGCAGGGTTCACCGTTTTTTTCACATCGAGATAAGTGAGTAGTCAAATATATATAAGTGAGTGCATAGATCTCAGGCGTCTGAGAACTTCTTATGTATAAGTCGCTGATGTCATCCTAATATTTGTGCTAATTCTCAGTTACAACAAAGTTGTAACTCATTAAATTCTCAGTTACACCATAATTATAACTCATGTATAACTTTCACTTTGCATGAATCATGAGTTAATGAGACGGAGAACTAAGAAGTTCTCAGGCGCCTGAGAACTAGCAAAACCGAATATATATTGGAGATTTGTGATGCAGGACTCGCCACATTATGCAATTTTTGGTTGAAAAAGAAACAAAATGGCACGCCAGTATTTCTTACAATCATTCAACGATCCATCACATAACTGTATTGTAGACAACATAATACAATCGACACCTGATAGAAAAGTGATTACAGAGTATATAATCCCCCCTCCCCCCCCCCCCCCCCCCGGCACGCTCCCCCGAATCGCTCTCTTTCCAGAGGTAATCACTCTTTCCCGAGGTGCCAAATTTGACAAATCAAGACACATATAGCCATGGTAGCTGCCACTTGTTTGAGGACGTTGCTTTGACTGTTCAAATGAACCCGGGTCTTGAGTGGATTTTGATGTTACATGTCTCATCAGTGTGTTTAAACCATCTTACACGTCTACTATAGGGAGGCCAATTCTCCACCAATTTTAGGAACCCTAACCTCCCTCCCACTCCGGTGTGGGTGGCGCCGAGCTGCACCGGAGCTCCAGATCCTCTCGTCGCCCTTGGTCACATGCACAGGACATTGGCGGCGACCCTGCCCTATCACCGATCTGGGACGTGGTGGTGGGCCTGCAGCTGTGGTGCTGCATGTGGTGGTGGCCAGGACATGGAGGTGCCCTCGTCGTCACAAGGAGTGGCGGCATGGCAGGCTAGTCCCATCATCCAATGGCCAGAAGTGCTACATTCTACACAACTGCTCCTTGTACTTTAATGGCCCCGATAGTGTCGAGCTGAGCCTGCAACACGAGCATACCGGGGGCAGCGACCATGGGCATGGCGGTGCAGGCCTCCTTGCTGGAGGTGGTCCGCCGGTTTGGGCCTTGTTGTGGTGGATCATGAGATCTCACACAGAGCTCCTATGGTGGTCCAGCCGGTGGATGAGTTCGGGAGGCACGACAAGCAATGAAAATCGTTCCTCGACCTCAGTCTTGGCGGCCGTTGATGGCGTCGCTTGGCGTCGTCACGTTCCAAAGGCATCGTCATTGTTGTCTCATTGCTCCACTCGGTCTACTCCATGGAAAACCATAGATCTAGTTCTACCGTATCAGACGATAGCGGTGCCTGGCGTTGTTACCCCACTTGAGGGCTGTTTTTTACCAGGCTTTGGCTAGAGTGGTCAAAGAGTTGGATCGATGAACGGTTTGTTTCTACCACATGATGATAATGGGTCTTGGCGGCATGGCGGAGCGGGGTTCTCGGGCCAGCGGATTCGTGTTGAAGGATGAGCACACCATTAAGGCATTGTCGCGGCATCGACGACAGGCATGTCCAAAGTCAATGCCTCGATCCCCTAGTCCGAGGATGTTTCGATGGCAGTTGGTGTGTGGTGGCGACTTCTGGGGCAACGTCTGTTGGTGCGTACTGAGGGTGTGCCAGACCGGTTTGTGCTCCTGGCTTGCTATTGGGCGTTGGGTGAGGCTTCACTTTTTATCGTGATGTGCGTAGGTGTGAGGGTAGTTTCAGTGCCCCAACATGGTCACCCTCTCATCAAGGTTGTATGTTTTGCGACAAATGTCGTTACACAGGTAGGATTGGATTCATCTTTGTATTTTCTTTGTAAGCTATAATAAAAAACATTATTTTGACGTAGAGTCCAGGGGTATCACCTCCATTTCGAAAAAGAACATGTCTACCATATTCATTTCTTCCACCACCTCTCTTTCAATTACATGCTTATATATATCTTCGTGAAATCCTCCTCTCATTTGTCCCTCTTTCAAATAGCAGCTTCTTCTTTTATTCACAACAAAAAGCAACTTCTTATTTGATGCTCAACTGGACATCCAGCTAGGTAGAAATAGGATTAAAAGACCAGAGATATATTTCTCGTCATATCACCTCAAGTCTCAGTTTCCATAGCAGTTCAGGCGAACATTATCTAAGAATGGGAGGTGTTTAGGAATATATCTGTCACTGACTCGATGAAAAATAGAAGTGTGTCCAACAAAAATGTTCATTTCATCCGTAGGTTACTCCGCATACGCATAGAAGATGAACTTA
The DNA here is from genome assembly GCA_910589775.1 of Avena eriantha. Taxonomy (NCBI): domain Eukaryota; kingdom Viridiplantae; phylum Streptophyta; class Magnoliopsida; order Poales; family Poaceae; genus Avena; species Avena eriantha. The sequence continues at coordinate 102,597,419 of OU342743.1, read as the reverse complement.
ACTAGTACCTCGAATCACTAGAACTTCATTTGCCAGATGAAGATGAAACATAGGTTCACGGACATCTTCCAGTCGACCAACTGCTCGAGGTTCTTTAAGGGGAAGTGCCCCCGACGCGTACAGCTACGCCAAGCATGACCAACCCTAGCACCTTCACCTGTCCCACCGGAACCAATTATCAGATCGTGCTCTGCCACTCCAATGTCTTTGTGCCACACATCGCATATGCATGCATGGTTAGTGCCTGTATGTCGATTCGTAAATAAAATTATTAAACAAATGTGGAATTTCCTCCTTGATAATTTTTTTTTACCGTCCATTTTCATCCTTGGAGTTATGACAAATCAGTTAGTATTTATTTTTTCATAGAAAATGGATATCTCAAGCTCGATTGGGCATGATGTAACAGCACGAAGATGATTTGTCAAGGTGCCAAAATTTGATAATTCAACACCACAGCAGTTCGGACTTGTTTAGCACGTTGCTTTTATTGTTCAAATGAACCCACGTCCAGGTCGAGGCCCATCTTGAGTCTCAATGATGTTACATGTCCCATCATATGTAAATCATCCTACACGTCTACCATATGCATTTTCTTCCAACCACACGCTCTCAATTCCATATTATATATTTGTGAACTCCTCCATCTCATTGTCTAACTTTCAATAGCAGCTTCTTCTTTGATGCCTTCAACTGGACATGAAGATGAAACATAGAATGTACCTCTCGGGGGGATACATCTTACAAGACATGCTTAATTTTGTCTAGGGTGCCACACCGCCGAGTTGATCATCAATTGATGCACACGTTGTATTATAATACTTCAGACTCTTTGTATATTTTCAATTGATCATTATCGTTCCTTAATGTTGAACATGAAATATTCAGTCCGTGGTCTTAGTAATTGATATTTTCAATCGATTTTTATGTGGTTCATAATAGTAAAGTATTGCTAACAAAGGATAACCTAGCAATGAGAAATTGGAATGGATGTCAAAAAATGCTGATTTTGTGATGAGAATGACAACCATTGAACATATTTATTTTTATCAATTCCTTTTTGCTAAGATTATTTAACACGCAATGTGATTTGTACTTACAATATTCCACCACCACCAATATCACAAATATGTTGAGAATTGGCTTAACGGAGTGGATAGGGCAATAAAGCTAGGAATTTGTATATGTGTTTTGGCTTTCTGCTAGTCCATTTGGAGGTGTCACCATAATATTATTTTTAATAGGGCTGGAGTTCAATCTTTTACAGGTTATCCACGTGATGTTACACTGGATTCAGCTATGGGTTTATCTCCTTCGAGAGCATCAGCAAGAACTACAGTGTCTGGATGCACCATCTCGTGACGGTGGCTATGGATATATCAGCCAGGATTCGTGGCAATTTACTAGTAGATTAAGAGATGTCTAACTTCTATATGCTTCGCTTTTGAGTTTAATTGTCATTTTCAGATGGTTAGTGTTTGTATCAACCCTATCCGATCCTTGAACTGTAATACTTTGATTTTTGACTTCGCAATAAAAGGTTGTGTGCGTCCTAGGATGCAGACGCCGGTGCATTCTGCCATTTCAAGAAAAAACTACTTGTTCCCTACCAGATTGGCGATTGTGCAGATCGAGCGATAGAGAAAAACTAGAGCGGCCGTGTGGAGCGGAAGCTTTCGACTGCTATGGAGCAGATCGATTTGATGGAGACCCTGGCGGTAGAGCACGAGCGGGTTATATCCAGCGGCGGTGGGAGATCTGCACAAGATTACGACAACACGATGGAGGAAGGCAGAGCTCATATTAGATTAGGGTGCGGGCGGAGGCAGAATCCCGGAGGCGATCTTGATTCCATCGGCA
>OU342743.1:100408934-100436872 GCA_910589775.1 Avena eriantha | reverse complement strand
CATATGGATCCGCCAATGTCATTGCATGTGTGCTCTTTTTACTAACAACAACAAGATTCAGTGAAATGTGTGTTCCGCCAATGTCATTGAAATGTGTGTTCTCTTCAGAGACAACACATGGATCCACCAGTTTCATTGCATGTGTGTTATTTTTTCTAATAACGGCCAGAGTCATTGAAATGTGTGTTCTCTTCAGAGACCACACATGGATCCACCAGTGTCATTGCATGTGTGTTCTTTTTACTAACAACAACCAGTGTCACTGCATGTGTGTTCTTTTCACAATCCACCTATGGATCCACCAGTGTCATTGCATGTGTGATTTTTTACTAACAATAACCAGATTCATTTCATGTGTGTTCTTTTCACATACCACATATGGATCCACCAGAGTCATTGAAATGTGTGTTCTCTTTAGAGACCACACATGGATCCACCAGTGTTATTGCATGTCTGTTCTTGTTACTAACAGCAACCAGAGTTATTACATGTGTGTTCTTTTTACTAACAACAACTGCAGTCATTTCATGACTGTTCTTTTCACATACCACATATGGATCCACCAGTGTCATTGAAATGTGTGTTCTCTTCAGAGACAACACATGGATCCACAGTGTCATTGCATGTGTGTTCTTTTTACTAACAACAACCGGAGTCATTGCATGTGTGTTCTTTTGACATACCACATATGGAACACCCAGAGTCATTGCGTGTGTGCTCTTTTCACAATCCACCTATGGATCCACCAGTGTCATTGCATGTGTGTTCTTTTTACTAACAACAACCAGAGTCATTGCATGTGTGTTGTTTTCACATACCACATATGGATCCACTAGTGTCATTGCATGTGTGTTATTTTCACAATCCACCTACGGATCCACCAGTGTCATTGCATGGGTGTTCTTTTCACATACCACATATGGATCCACCAGTGTCATTGCATGTGTGCTCTTTTTAATAACAACAACAAGATTCAGTGAAATGTGTGTTCTCTTCAGAGACCACACATGGATCCACTAGTGTCATTGCATGTGTGTTCTTTTCACAATCCACCTATGGATCCACCAGTGTCATTGCATGTGTATTCTTTTTACTAAAAACAATTGGAGTCATTTCATGACTGTTCTTTTCACATACCATATATGGATGCACCTGTGTCATTGAAATGTGTGTTCTCTTCAGAGACCACACATGGATCCACCAGTGTCATTGCATGTGTGTTATTTTTACTAACAACAACCAAAGTCATTGAAATGTGTGTTCTCTTCAGAGACCACACATGGATCCACCAGTGTCATTGCATGTGTGTTCTTTTTACTAACAACAACCAGTGTCATTGCATGTGTGTTCTTTTCACATACCACATATGGATCCACCAGTGTCATTGCATGTGTGTTATTTTCACAATCCACCTATGGATCCACCAGGGTCATTGCATGGGTGTTCTTTTCACATACCACATATGGATCCACCAATGTCATTGCATGTGTGCTCTTTTTACTAACAACAACAAGATTCAGTGAAATGTGTGTTCTCTTCAGAGACCACACATGGATCCACCAGTGTCATTGCATGTGTGTTCTTTTCACAATCCACCTATGGATCCACCAGTGTGATTGCATGTGTGTTCTTTATACTAAAAACAACTAGAGTCATTTCATGACTGTTCTTTTCACATACCACATATGGATGCACCTGTGTCATTGAAATGTGTGTTCTCTTCACAGACCACACATGGATCCACCAGTGTCATTGCATGTGTGTTATTTTTTCTAATAACGACCAGAGTCATTGAAATGTGTGTTCTCTTCAGAGACCACACATGGATCCACCAGTGTCATTGCATGTGTGTTCTTTTTACTAACAACAACCAGTGTCACTGCATGTGTGTTCTTTTCACAATCCACCTATGGTTCCACCAGTGTCATTGCATGTGTGATTTTTTACTAACAATAACCAGATTCATTTCATGTGTGTTCTTTTCACATACCACATATGGATCCACCAGAGTCATTGAAATGTGTGTTCTCTTTAGAGACCACACATGGATCCACCAGTGTTATTGCATGTCTGTTCTTGTTACTAACAGCAACCAGAGTTATTACATGTGTGTTCTTTTTACTAACAACAACTGGAGTCATTTCATGACTGTTCTTTTCACATACCACATATGGATCCACCAGTGTCATTGAAATGTGTGTTCTCTTCAGAGACAACACATGGATCCACCAGTGTCATTGCATGTGTGTTCTTTTTACTAACAACAACCGGAGTCATTGCATGTGTGTTCTTTTGACATACCACATATGGAACAACCAGAGTCATTGCGTGTGTGCTCTTTTCACAATCCACCTATGGATCCACCAGTGTCATTGCATGTGTGTTCTTTTTACTAACAACAACCAGAGTCATTGCATGTGTGTTGTTTTCACATACCACATATGGATCCACCAGTGTCATTGCATGTGTGTTATTTTAACAATCCACCTACGGATCCACCAGTGTCATTGCATGGGTGTTCTTTTCACATACCACATATGGATCCACCAGTGTCATTCCATGTGTGCTCTTTTTAATAACAACAACAAGATTCAGTGAAATGTGTGTTCTCTTCAGAGACCACACATGGATCCACTAGTGTCATTGCATGTGTGTTCTTTTCACAATCCACCTATGGATCCACCAGTGTCATTGCATGTGTATTCTTTTTACTAAAAACAACTGGAGTCATTTCATGACTGTTCTTTTCACATACCATATATGGATGCACCTGTGTCATTGAAATGTGTGTTCTCTTCACAGACCACACATGGATCCACCAGTGTCATTGCATGTGTGTTATTTTTACTAACAACAACCAGAGTCATTGAAATGTGTGTTCTCTTCAGAGACCACACATGGATCCACCAGTGTCATTTCATGTGTGTTCTTTTTACTAACAACAACCAGTGTCATTGCCTGTGTGTTCTTTTGACAATCCACCTATGGATCCACCAGTGTCATTGCATGTGTGATTTTTTACTAACAACAACCAGATTCATTTCATGTGTGTTCTTTTCACATACCACATATGGATCCACCAGAGTCATTGAAATGTGTGTTCTCTTTAGAGACCACACATGGATCCACCAGTGTTACTTCATGTCTGTTCTTGTTACTAACAGCAACCAGAGTTATTACATGTGTGTTCTTTTAACTAACAACAACTGGAGTCATTTCATGACTGTTCTTTTCACATACCACATATGGATCCACCAGTGTCATTGAAATGTGTGTTCTCTTCAGAGACAACACATGGATCCACCAGTTTCATTGCATGTGTGTTATTTTTACTAACAACAACCGGAGTCATTGCATGTGTGTTCTTTTGACATACCACATATGGAACAGCCAGAGTCATTACATGTGTGCTCTTTTCACAATCCACCTATGGATCCACCCGTGTCATTGCATGTGTGTTCTTTTTACTAACAACAACCAGAGTCATTGCATGTGTGTTCTTTTCACATAGCACATATGGATCCACCAGTCATTGCATGTGTGCTGTTTAACTAACAACAACCAGAGTCATTGCATGTGTGTTCTCTTTAGAGACCGACATGGATCCACCAGTGTCATTGCATGTGTGTTCTTTTTACTAACAACAACCAAAGTCATTGAAATGTGTGTTCTCTTTAGATACCACACATGGATCCACCAGTGTCATTGCATGTGTGTTCTTTTTAATAACAACAACCAGTGTCATTGCATGTGTGTTATTTTCACAATCCACCTATGGATCCACAAGTGTCATTGCATGTGTGATTTTTTACTAACAACAAACAGAGTCATTTCATGTGTGTTCTTTTCACATTCCACATATGGATCCACCAGAGTCACTGAAATGTGTGTTCTCTTCAAAGACCACACATGGATCCTCTAGTGTTATTGCATGTGTGCTCTTGTTACTAACAACAAACAGAGTCATTGCATGTGTGTTCTTTTCACATGCCACATGTGGATCCACCTGTGTCATTGCATGTGTGTTCTTTTCACAATCCACCTATGGATCCACTAGTGTCATTGCATGTTAGTTCTTTTTACTAACAACAACTGGAGTCATTTCATGACTGTTCTTTTCACATACCACATATGGATCCACCAGTGTCACTGAAATGTGTGTTCTCTTCAGAGACCACACATGGATCCACCAGTGTCATTGCGTGTGTTGTATTTTTACTAACAACATCTGGAGTCATTGCATGTGTGTTCTTTTCACATACCACATATGGAACAACCAGAGTCATTGCATGTGTGCTCTTTTCACAATCCACCTATGGATCCACCAGTGTCATTGCATGTGTGTTCTTTTTACTAACAACAACCAGAGTCATTGCATGTGTCTTGTTTTCACATACCACATATGGATCCACCAGTGTCATTGCATGTGTGTTATTTTCACAATCCACCTACGGATCCACCAGTGTCATTGCATGGGTGTTCTTTTCACATACCACATATGGATCCACCAGTGTCATTGCATGTGTGCTCTTTTTACTAACAACAACAAGATTCAGTGAAATGTGTGTTCTCTTCAGAGACCACACATGGATCCATCAGTGTCATTGCATGTGTGTTCTTTTCCCAATCCACCTATGGATCCACCAGTGTCAATGCATGTGTGTTCTTTTTACTAAAAACAACTGGAGTCATTTCATGACTGTTCTTTCATATACCACACATGGATGCACCTATGTCATTGAAATGTGTGTTCTCTTCAGAGACCACACATGGATCCACCAGTGTCATTGCATGTGTGTTATTTTTACTAACAACAACCAAAGTCATTGAAATGTGTGTTCTCTTCAGAGACCACACATGGATCCACCAGTGTCATTGCATGTGTGTTCTTTTTACTAACAACAACCAGTGTCATTGCATGTGTGTTCTTTTCACAATCCACCTATGGATCCACCAGTGTCATTGCATGTGTGATTTTTTACTAACAAAAACCAGATTCATTTCATGTGTGTTCTTTTCACATACCACATATGGATCCACGAGAGTCATTGAAATGTGTGTTCTCTTTAGATACCACACATGGATCCACCAGTGTTATTTCATGTATGTTCTTGTTACTAACAGCAACCAGAGTTATTGCATGTGTGTTCTTTTTACTAACAACAACTAGAGTCATTTCATGACTGTTCTTTTCACATACCACAGATGGATCCACCAGTGTCATTGAAATGTGTGTTCTCTTCAGAGACCACACATGGATCCACCAGTGTCATTGCATGTGTGTTCTTTTTACTAACAACAACTGGAGTCATTGCATGTGTGTTCTTTTGACATACCACATATGGAATAGCCAGAGTCATTACATGTGTGCTCTTTTCACAATCCACCTATGGATCCACCCGTGTCATTGCATGTGTGTTCTTTTTACTAACAACAACCAGAGTCATTGCATGTGTGTTGTTTTCACATACCACAAATGGATCCACCAGTGTTATTACATGTGTGTTCTTTTTACTAATTACAACCAGAGTCATTGCATGTGTGTTGTTTTGACATACCACATATGGATCCACCAGTGTCATTGCATGTGTGTTCTTTTCAAAATCCACCTATGGATCCAATAGTGTCATTGCATGTGTGTTCTTTTCACATAACACATATGGATCCACCAGTGTCATTGCATGTGGTATCTTTTCACAATCCACCTATGGATCCACCAGTGTCATTGAAATGTGTGTTCTCTTCAGAGACCACACATGGATCAAACATTGTCATTGCATGTGTGTTCTTTTTACTAACAGCAACTGGAGTCATTGCATGTGTGTTCTTTTCACATACCACATATGGAACAACCAGATTCATTGAAATGTGTGTTCTCTTCAGAGACCACATATGGATCCACTACTGTCATTGCATGTGTGTTCTTTTCACAATCTACCTATGGATCCACCAATGTCATTGCATGTGTGTTCTTTTTACTAACAACAACTGGAGTCATTTCATGACTGTTCTTTTCAAATAGCACATATGGATCCACCAGTATCATTGAAATGTGTGTTCTCTTCAGAGACCACACATGGATCCACCAGTGTCATTGCATGTGTGTTCTTTTGGCTCCGAGAGTCTTTTGGTGAAATAGGATTTTTGGCTTTTGTCCCGTCCAATTTTGAGAATATTCATTTTCTGACTTTCCTGGAACCAAAAATAGCAGAAAATAGGCAGCTGGCACTGTGGCTCTTGTTAATATGTTAGTCCAAGAAGTCATATGAAAAGTACTCCAAAGTGTGGACAAAACACAAGAAAGTAGATAAAACCAAGCATGGAACATAAAAAATTATAGATACATTTGCAATGTATCAACTTCCCCAAGCTTAACTCCTGCTCGTCCTCGAGTAGGTAAGTGATAAAAAGAAAGAATAATTTTTGAGCTGACATGCACCATCATAAACTTGATCAAAGTATTTGTAAAACATTCAAAGCTGGGATCATAGTACTTCAATCATAACATGAAAGACAAAGTTCTAGCAATAAGACAAAGAAACTATGATGCAACATGAAAAGGCACAAACAAAAGATCCATGAATAACAATGCTTTGCAAGACGTTTGTTTGTTTCACATCAAGAAAACATAGCATAGTAGTATTCAGCTTGCCCTCATAGAGTAGCAAATATAAATGCATAGGACACCTTCAAAGTTCATAAGAGTGACTAGATACAAATAGTTTAAAACAAGCAATATCAAGGTATGCATCAATCAACAAGTCTCAGGACAATGCACATAGAACTAAGAATGGCCACTATGCTCTCAAAGTAAGTGCATAAAGGTAGAAGGTGGAGACTCAATATATATAGTGGAAGAAAGGTCTTCATAGAAGGAAGTAGGGATTCAAGTCTCATAAAGAGCTTCCAAAAATTATGGTACTTAATAGCTTTCAGCTCTCATTGCCCCTATCATAAGCATCTTGAAGTGATTAAGGTTAAAGTGAACAAACTATGGTGTATATGCTTGACGAAGTATAAGTTAGAAATCTCATGTCCCTTGAATACGAGGACCGCTCCTCATGCTCCTCAAGTTTAGTCACCGGTAAGTTCTTGTCATCGTAAGTATATGTGTATCATAGAGAACCGCCAACGGGGTACCCCTTGCCCGATGATACGGAAGAATCCCTATCAAAATGACAAGGCAAGCAGACAACGAGCATCTCAGCAATGATCTTATTTACCATGGGAATATGGTGCTTTTTATCTCTTTCCTCTTTTCATAATCTCTTTTTTTATTTTTCTCTTTTTTTTGTCAATATAGGACTCTTTTTTATAAGAAGAATGCTTCATAGACAGCTCATTATAGTTACGCTGCAGGTTTCCACCATGTCAACATGGATTAGACCAGTGGCCCAGGCGTTTCTCTAACACATACATAACTCCATGGACTTACAAGCTCCCCTTTCATTTCACACCGACGACATCCATACACAAAAGAGCATGATATCAACTAGGTACAAAGTACCAGTGCAATGTTGAAAGCATTCCCCATGACAGCATGGTTCTGCTAATCCCCAACAAATAAGTGCAAGCATATACAATATAGACGACACAATGGTTCAAGTTTATTAAGGGCAAGAAAAGTAAAGTGTGCTATCAAGTTCGTGAGAGCTTTAATCACTAGTTTTCTCATAACAAGTTTAATTTGGAAGGTAAATAAAAACATGAATATACTTGGAATAGCATATGCTAGTAGGTAGGTATGGTGGACTCTTTGGAATAACTTGGTTTAGGGAGTTGGATGCATGAGTGGAAGTCATACTTGGTTGTGGAGGCTAGCAAAAGACTGGGAGCGATAGACTAGGAGAGCAATAATGGCCATAATCATGCAGAGTGACAAAACATCATTGATCAAAGCATAAACTGATACTACAAGTTGAAAACTAAAGGATCATAAAGGCTTATGGTGACTTGGATAGTCCTGACATGGTGTGAGCATGTGCCAAGTCAACCCAAATAAAGCATCAAAGGAGAATACCACTATACTATGCTTTAATATGCTAAAACAACGCATGATTCATCCAAGGCACATTAAGCAATCTCAGTTGTTTATAACAAGTCATGCTACAACAAAGAATACTACGCATAAATCCAAAACAATATCAAGCATGGCATGACAAAGCATATGCCACAGTCAAAAACAAGCTCTCTTTACCACTTAAGCATGAACTTTCCTACTCTTTTCCAAACCAAACCAAACTATTTGAAAACCAATGTATGAAAGAGGAGGTCCAGCCAATTTATTAAGCAAACTAAGAAAACCAAGCAAACGAAAAACCAAAATGAAAACAAAAAAGAAGACGCTCCAAGAACAACACAACTGTGCATGAAACAATAAAAATGAAGTGTTTGGAAGAAACCTAGAATTTTTTATTAATGAAGAAGGGGAAGCATTAGGCAACTGAGGGGTCTTTCGAGTGAATGATGGCCAAACCCAATATTTTCAAAAAGCGCCTATTAAGTCAGGATATTCCGTTACACTAGTTCCTGATGTGTCCCTCCTTTGCCGGTCACTCTTCTTAGCCACCCTGCACGTGTCGTAGGGGCAAATCCATTGCTGTACTTTCCTAACTCTTGACACTGAATCTTGCTGTGGCGGCGACGGCGGTCCCTTTTCTTCCCTTTCTCGACCCTAAATCTGCCGGCGGCGGAGGACCTTTTTTCTCCCTCCCCCGACACTGAATCCGATGGCGGTGGCCCAACATGTCTTGCAAGGCGAAGGTTGTAGCTATGTCGCCAACTAAAAAGGGTCCGTCGGGGCCCAAGTCTGGGGCACAACGCGTAGCAGCGGCGAGGTCTTCAGCCCCGGTTAGTGAGGAGGCCAGCAAGGATTCTGCTCCCAAGGTACCTACAAGCAGCGGGTTAAAGAGAAAATCGAGGCCGACGGCGGATTGTTCGGCTCCGATGGGCGGATGCAGCACTCAGATCTCGAAGAAAAAAACCCGAGAGAAGAGCGAGAGGTGAATTTTTCTTATCTGTGCCTTATCTTGCAAGTAGATTAGTTACGGCATAATAGAATCGAATGAACTGAAATGTTCCCCTTTTTAATCAAATTAGGCACAACTTTGATATAAGGGACCTATATGAGTTCACGGTTCATGTTTGGCAGTACACTGCAAAACTTGATTTTGGTTGCGAGAGGGTTGTGTTCGGGCAAGATGTGCATCTGCTTGTGAATTGCAAAGAGGTTGTGTCTGTTTCGCAGCTGGTAGATATGCTTGCCGCTATAATTCCCTTGGGTTCTAGACAGAGGATAAAATTGGTGTGGCGCAACATGAATTATACCTATCAAAAAATTGAGCACTCCCATGAGCTTCAGACGGTTTGGGAGTGTTGTGCAGCTGATCGTACGGTGAAAGTTGAAGCAATGATTGATGATATGTATGCAGATGTTGGAGATCTTGCTGCCAGAGCTTCTGCTCCTAGAGAATACGGACCAATAGATGCTGATCTAGATAAGTTCAGTAGATGCATACAGGTGGATTCATACATGGAAAAACTTGATGAGGGAGTTAATAATCCAGTTTCGTCATGTACTGTGGAGATCACTGTCAATTCAAAAACATAACTCTTGATGAAATGAGAGATATGATCGGTAAGGAAATCAGTATTGGCCCTAAGCAGATGGCAAAAATCCAGTGGTGGCATCATAAGAAGCAGCAATTCATAGATGTTTTGGATACTGAAGATCTTATGCAGATTATGCGGCGAAAGAAGCGAACCAGGAAGGTGTTCTTCCTTGGTACCATTTCTGATGTTGTTGAAGAGGTTATAGTGTATGTAGATGCCCCTGTAGTGGCTGAACAAAATGAGGTGGTAGACGTTGATGAGATCTAATGAGAGCTGCTACCCTGGGCTTGTCATATGGACCACGGGGTTCCCCTGCCTGTATTTGTAATAATGGCTGTTGTTGCATTTAGAGCGTGTTTCTATGACTATGCTTTATGAGAGATTGCAATATAATGCCGTGCGAGCTGTTGAGATTTTCGGACATGTCACTCACTTAAACCATCGTTGTTGTAATGAGACATAAGTACATTGTAGTTGACATGATTATGTTTCTTAAGATGACATACCGTACTTGTTTCTGTTATTATGTTTGTTGGGGCATTGTAATGTAATGTTTTTTGAAACCATGACTGGACTAGTGATGCATAAATACATTGTAGTTGACATGATTATGTTTCTTGAGATGATGTACTGTAATTGTTTATGTTTTGTTTGTTTGTTGAGAGACTGTAATGTAATCTTTTGCGAAACCATGACATGACAAGTGATGTGTAAGTACCTTGTAGTCGACATGATTTTGTTTCTTGAGTTGATGTAATATACTTGTTTCTGTGGTTACGTTTGTTGAGAGATTGTTATGTGATGTTTTGTGAAACCATGTTGTGGTTATGTTAGTTGAGAGATTGTAATGTAATGTTTTGTGAAACCATGACTGAAGAAGTGATGCATAAGTACCTTGTAGTTGACATGATTTTGTTTCTCTAGATGATGTAATATACTGGTATGTTTTCGTTAGGCAATGAAATTGGGATGGAGGGAGTGCATGTTTAATATTTGAAATGAGAATGTGTGAAGAGAATCCATATCAGGCAGGAGACAGTAATCCAGGGAAAGGGCATGCTATCCATTAAACTATTGTAACATGCCAATTTAGTCATTGTTGTAGTGGTAGAAGAGCTGCTCTCCCCTCTCTCTCTCTCTCTCTCTCTCTCTCTCTCCAACGCCGACAACGACGCCGACGCTGTCGCCTGTGACGTCGCATTCGCCATGCTGTCCTTGAACGGCGAGGACGACCAGTCGAGCAGCGACAGCCTTCTCTCCGACATCGAGTATTCCTTCCATAATGTGAGTTCCTCTGTTTTCTCAGGCTAGGGTTAGGCAATGGTAAATCTCTCGATCTTATCTCCATATGTGGATGCAATCATGTTCGATTTCAGCTTTGCGTTTACCTATAGGTACCACGGACGATCTACGACTCCGAATGGGAGGGCCTAGATCTCGATGGAGAAGTGCGATGTGACCATGGGCTAAAACTAAGGAGATATGTTGCATTAGAAGGCAGTAACACTGGGAGAAGGTTTATGGGCTGTACAAATTAGGTTTGTTTACATTATGTGCAACTGTGACATGAAGTAAAATGTATCGTGCATGTTCATAACACTATAGTGTGTGTGTTTTTAGGTTGGCTCGGTGAGTAAAGCAGTAGAGTGGGTGGATCTTGAGTGGCCAGATGCACTTAAGAAATGTTTGGCACAGTTATGGGAGATGTATGAGTTGGAAAGGTCGGGGAGATTTACTGATGTAAGTGATGCAGCTGAAAAGAATTACAAGCTGTCGGTACGAAATAAGGAGCTTGAACAAGAAATCGAGAATTTGCAGTCAGAGCTAACTAACGGAATCGATGGGAGCTTGGTTGTTGGAACGGCAAAGAAGCTTCAGGATAGTCATAGGTTGCTGATTCATAATGCAGAAAAGGAGAGGGATCAGCTCAGGGAAGACAAGAAGAATCTAGAGTACTGCATTGCGGATCTGTTGAAGGAACTGACGAAGGCGCGCGAGGGTGAACAAGGACAGACTATAGAGGATAAAGGAAATTCAAGATGAATAATTTAGGTTGTGCCAATGCCTAAAACTAGTTAATTGTAAGACTTGTAGTTGCGCTTTCCAAACTAAGCCAAACTCAATCCTCGAGCAAACTAATTTCAGAGGAACACACATATCGTGCATAGAGTTTAGTTCACGCTTACAAAATCACCACTTTAGAGGATAAACCAAGCAGTTCAGTACTAAATAGACATGTGTTGTGTTCAAGCGAGCCTGGCCCGGAGCTGCATGTTTTCCTCCCTAAGATTGGCCAGCTCCTTCAGTACTATGTCGTGCTTCAGCTGTAGGTTCTAGCGCTTCGTCACGGATTGGAGAATTTTGTCCGTAGCCATATGATTTTCCTTCAAGATCCCTTTCATGTTCTCCATCCGCTTCCTAGCCGAGGCGCGACCTTCACTGTGTAGCTTCGCCCAGTCGGCGTTTAACTCCTTCAGTTTCTGGCACTTGTCAGAAAGGACCGCGAGTTCAGCACGCAGTTGGTCATAGGCCCGTTTATGGGAATTCTGCTTCTCCCTTTGGATTGCTATCTTGTCATTTAGCTAGGTTGCCAGGTCCTGGTCGATCTTTCGCCTCTTTCCCTGCAACAAAAATACATAGTATGCTTTGTTCAGTTCACCAGGACAAGCTGGTTAGTTTCCATAATTAACTGAATTGACTAGTGGCACTGTCATAATTTCAAGGAAGAAGCAATCTAGGACTAATCAACATTTTATGAATCGACTAATGGCACTTTCATAATTTCAATTTCAAAGACAAATAAGATTTATCAGCACTTTAGTGTGTCGTGGGTTTTTTCCAATATCACCAAATAGTAGTGGGAGAGTGGAAAACTCATAATGTAGAAACCCATGTCAAGATACATAATGGAAAGAGAACATGGTGTCCATTCATGAACATGAACACCAACACATGTCCAGATAGATAAGGAGTTGCCCTAGGATTCTTATTGCACCCTATAATGGGAAGCATACATGGGCATTGTTCCCCGAACCCTAAACATTACAAAAGGAGAGGAGGACGAACTGATATTCATGTCCCCGCTAATGGGAATCAGACTTGGGCATTGCTCCGATATGCCTCTAGACATGTCCTTAGCTCCTCATTCTCTTTACGAACACCCTCGAGTACGATGATCCCTCTGCTCATGTCCTCCTTCATCTCCTTGACTGCATCCTGGCAACGGTTCCTGTCATGGTAGGCTCGGATGGTAGCCTTGGTGTCCTTGACGCGTCCTCTGAATGCCTCGCTGACTTCGTCCTACAGGAGAATGCACCTTTCCACGAGATTCTTCTTCTCCTCCATGATCTCGTTAGCTTGGGCGAGGGAGCGTGCAAGCTCACGTTGGTTGGCAATCTTGGAACTGATCGCGGCCACCTTGTCACGGTACCCGGCCTTCAATCGCTACATCGTTCATGTTAATTGAAATAGGAATTCTACAATTACACTCCAGGTCCAAAGTGAATACTAATACAGATCAAAAAAATCCCCATTGAATCTATTAGCCGCAGTGTTAAAAAATGGACCTAGAGATCTATTCATGACAACGATAAACTAATCCTAATCACAAAA
Organism: Avena eriantha; assembly: GCA_910589775.1. Lineage (NCBI taxonomy): Eukaryota > Viridiplantae > Streptophyta > Magnoliopsida > Poales > Poaceae > Avena > Avena eriantha. Next base: position 100,423,648 of record OU342743.1, on the reverse strand, counting down.
AATCCATAGAGAATCTATGAACAACGGTATTAAGGACATACCAAGAGATCCAGTCATATTCATGAAAACTAATACAACTCGCAAAAGAAGAAGAAGAACCAATGTGAGGCGGACAAAATCTAAGAAATCCACATCATAACTTGGAGAAATAACAGCATGTAGATTTGCTACCTCGCTGAGACATGGAACGGGTCCTACAACGCCTCCGTCGTGGTGGATTCGGGCTCCACGGCCGGCCTATAATACCTAGAAGAGGAAGAGCCAGAAGAAGAAGAAAAACAAGAAGAAGCTGATTAAGATCATGATGGAGAGGGGGATGGAGAAGAAGTAGAACAAGGAGACCATACTGGGAGGAGCCCTCGCCTGCTAGAACATTTGGCGCCATTGTCGGGGGAGATTGGGCCTCGATGAGAGGGTGGGCTTGAGCGGCTGGTAGAGCAAGAAGTGCCTCACGGCGATTTCTCTCCCTTTTCTCCGCGAGGATCGTCGACCGGCCTCTCCCCCTCCTCCGTGGAACCATGGCTTGCAGGGTGAGTGTGGCAGCAGAAGAAGGAAGGAGATAGTGATTAGTGTGGGAGAAGAGTCAAAGAGTACATGCCGTGGTCCAGTAGTACTAGTACTATTATACAAGACCACCGTGTACGGTCTACCTTCTCAAACAAGCCAGGGAGGCAGGGGTATGGAATCGATGGGACTTGTCTTTATCGCGATGGACACTTCAATGGTCTTCGGCTCGGCCCAAAATCCATTATATAATAAGGGGAGTGCGATCCGGGTGGTCATCATGGGAATCGGCGCGCACATCCCGTGTGTGTGTGTCATGTGTTTATGGGGCAATGACGCGCACAACTGCTGCACGATCACGTCGGCACGTCCAACTCCGTCGAACTCCACGTGGCAGGCACGCACGGGATATTTACGAGGCTAGCATATGCTGTGCCACTTTTGTTGTGATCAAATTATGTTTAGTACGTGAGATATTACTTCTTTCTTCATTTTTTTGATAATCGACAAATGCATGCATGGACACGACGCATCTCTTAGTTCACCTAGTCGATGAGATTTACATTCCCGGTCCTGTATTTCTGCACAATATGTTCCCCTTCGAGAGGTTCATGGGAGTCTTAAAGAAATATGTTCGTAACCGTGCTAGGCCAGAAGGAAGAATCTCCAAGAGCTATGGAACAGAGAAGGTCATTGGGTTCTGTGTAGACTTTCTTCCTGACCTTAAGCCGATTGGTGTTCCTGAATCACGGTATGAGGAGAGACTGAGTGGAAAAGGCACGCTAGGAAAGAAAGCAATGATATTTAGGGACAGACATTCTTCGAATCAAGCACACTACATAGTTCTCCAAAGTTCTACCTTCGTGGCTCCGTATATCGAGGAACACATGAGTGTTGTACGCTCCAAGTTCCCGAGGAAGGATGACTACTGGATTAAAAAAATCACATGGAGACTTTCGACACTTGGTTGCAATTACATCTCATGAATGACACCACTATTGGAGATCAGCTCTACTTGTTGGCCGCGACACCATCTGCGACTATATTTACTTTCCAAGGGTACGAAATAAATGGGAATACATTTTACACGATTGCCCAAGATAAAAAGAGCACCAACCAAAACAGTGGTGTCCACTTTGATGCAACATGCGAGAATGGGAAAAAGGACACATACTATGGTTACATAGAGGAGATATGGGAACTTGACTATGGACCTACTTTTAAGGTCCCATTGTTTCGTGTGCAGTTGGGTCAACATGAATGGAGAAGGGGTAAAGGTAGACCAGCTGTACGGAATGACAACAGTGGATCTCAAGAATCTTGGTTACAGAGACGAACCATTCGTCTTAGCCAATGATGTGGCTCAGGTTTTTTATGTGAAGGACATGTCCTCTAGACCGCAAAAAATAAAAAATAAGGAAACGAATACATCAGACGACGAGCCCAGGCGTCACATAGTTCTTTCAGGGAAAAGAAACATCGCGGTAGTCGAGGACAAGACAGACATGTCAGCAGATTATGAAAAGTTTGATGTTCTGCCCTTCACCGTGAAAACTGACCCAAGCATCCCATTAAGCAAAGAAGATGCTCCATGGTTACGGCCTAAGAAGCGATCATAGGCAGGGGATCGACATACGCAATGAAGTATTCATATCCTAAACCCTATGTAAATCTATATAATGTATGGAAACTTTATGTGATGTATCGAAACTTTATGTAATGGAGTCTTTCACGGGCTTGCAGGGAAATTTTTCCAAGGCGGAGCTTCCGAAGATGCCGTAGGGCGTGTGCACCAACGACATCTTCGAGAAGCTCCGCCACGGGAGATTTCTCAACCCTTTCCCCAACACTATTAGAGGAGATGGAGTCTTTCACGGGCTTGCAGGGAAATTTTTCCGAGGCGGAGCTTCCGAAGATGCCGTAGGGCGTGTGCACCAACGACATCTTCGAGAATCTCCGCCACGGGAGATTTCTCAACCCTTTCCCCAACAATGTTAGAGGAGATGGAGTCTTTCACGGGCTTGCAGGGAAATTTTTCCGAGGCGGAGCTTCCGAAGATGCCGTAGGGCGTGTGCACCAACGACATCTTCGAGAAGCTCCGCCACGGGAGATTTCCCAACCCTCCATCCATGGGGATGAAACTCTCTCTACCTATGTTGGCTTGTTGAGCTCCTTGCCATGGCGTATCGATGGTCCTTTTATAGGCACGACACCGCTTCTACTTTGTCTTGTTCCTCCGACAGGGCATCGTGCGCTACATTCTTTATCTCATCGAGCAGTGCATCCACCCAAACGTCCTTATCCCGCCGACAGCTTTAGTCTTGGTTGCACCCACCAGCCGGGACTAAAGGTTACCCACGCGTCCTTATCCCACCGACAGCTTTAGTCTCGGTTGCACCCACCAGCAGGGACTAAAGGTTACCCACGCGTCCTTATCCCACCGACAGCTTTAGTCTCGGTTGCACCCACCAGCCTGGACTAAAGGTTACCCACACGTCCTTATCCCACCGACATCTTTATTCTCGGTTGCACCCATCAGCCGGGACTAATGGTTACCCAAGATGCATATGTGTGCACAATATGGGCACATTATCACAAACTATGCCCTGATTCTAGCCATAACATTGGTGGTTTGACCTAAATGCCATGAAACCTCGAACATGATAGGTCATTTTGTGAAGGATTTTTTATGATGTTTGCAATTTTTCAAGTTCAATATTTTTCCTTGCAACTGTGACACATAATATGACACCACGCGAAGGTTTCACATTGTTTGGATCATTTTTGAATTTCTTATGCCCGTTTCAAACTATATTCAAAACGGCGGGCATGAAGCTTCTAAGCCCGAGGCTGAGCCTCGCTGAACTTGAAGTGGATCTCTAATGAAATAGCATGTTGTGAACCTATAAATGATTTTTTTAAAAATTTACAAGCATTATATCATGTACTTGTAGTTCAAATCTTGGCAACCTCCTACCGATTCGGCAGGAATTTGTCTTTTTCATGAGGGATGGACAGAAAGGTTCCAGATACACCGGTTGGGAAATTGTCCATGTAAGGTGGTATAGTATTTTTTAAAAATGGTTTGGTACCAATGCCAAACTTTAATTTGGTGGTTGCTTCACAGAACACCCCGATTTCGGCACCTCAAAAATGGAAATTGGCTTTTTCGTGTGTCAAAAGGGATAACTTCCTCCTACAACATCGTAAGCCATCCCAAGATGCACATGTGTGCACAATATGGGCACATTATCACAAACTATGCCCTGATTCTAGCCATAACATTGGTGGTTTGACCTAAATGCCATGAAACCTCGAACATGATAGGTCATTTTGTGAAGGATTTTTTATGATGTTTGCAATTTTTCAAGTTCAATATTTTTCCTTGCAACTGTGACACATAATATGACACCACGCGAAGGTTTCACATTGTTTGGATCATTTTTGAATTTCTTATGCCCGTTTCAAACTATATTCAAAATGGCGGGCATGAAGCTTCTTAGCCCGGGGCTGAGCCTCGCTGAACTTGAAGTGGATCTCTCATGAAATAGCATGTTGTGAACCTATAAATGATTTTTTTAAAAATTCACAAGCATTATATCATGTACTTGTAGTTCAAATCTTGGCAACCTCCTTCCGATTCGGCAGGAATTTGTCTTTTTCGTGAGGGGTGGACAGAAAGGTTCCAAATACACCGATTCGGAAATTGTCCATATAAGGTGGCATAGTATTTTTGAAAAATGGTTTGGTACCAATGCCAAACTTTAATTTGGTGGTTGCTTCACAGAACACCCCGATTTCGGCACCTCAAAAATGGAAATTGACTTTTTCGTGTGTCGAAAGGGAAAACTTCCTCCTGCAACATCGTAAGCCATCCCAAGATGCACATGTGTGCACAATATTGGCAAATTATCACAAACTATGCCCTGATTCTAGCCATAACATTGGTGGTTTGACCTAAATGCCATGAAACCTCGAACATGATAGGTCATTTTGTGAAGGATTTTTTAGGATGTTTGCAATTTTTCAAGTTCAATATTTTCCTTCCAACTGTGACACATTATATGATACCACGCGAAGGTTTCACATTGTTTGGATCATTTTTGAATTTCTTATGCCCGTTTCAAACTATATTCAAAACGGCGGGCATGAAGCTTCTTAGCCCGGGGCTGAGCCTCGCTGAACTTGAAGTGGATCTCTGATGAAATAGCATGTTGTGAACCTATAAATGATTTTTTTAAAATTCACAAGCATTATATCATGTACTTGTAGTTCAAATCTTGAAAAGTTTTTTAAAATTCCAAATTATGCAATAAATATTTTGAGTCTATACGTTTGAGTCTATGCTGGATAAACCGAGGTATACGTTTGAGTCTATGCTGGATCAACCTTGCAAGTTCCATACGCCAAGCCTGAATAGCCCGGCGAATCATACAACCCGGCAATGTGAATGGATGAGGAAGTTAGAACAGGGAACTTCGGGGAATGCTCAGGCACCTCGGAACAAAGCACCTAGAAATGAAGCACCTCGGCCACCGTTACTAAAAGGGGGGAATGGAAAGCAATTGATGCTGCCGCCACCTCCTCCGAGGTACAAAAATCTGGAGAGAAGGGATGCTGTACATCAAGTGGGCAATAGCCAGCAACAAGGTCAAGGTTACAACAAGAATGAGGGACGAAATGAGTATAAGGAACATCATCAAAGTTACTGTGTATTCACCACGGAAGAGAATGACCGGAAAAGCTTGCAGCGCCGGCATATGGAGGTGAAGGCAGTAATGCCAGCAGTGGTGAGGTATATGTCCTGGGCGGATCAGGAGATTATATGGAGTGTCAAGGATCACCCAAAGATCATGCCAAGCCTAGGAACCTATGCTCTGGTCCTAGATCCGACGTTCATCGGGCCGAATCTCAATGTAAGATTTTCCAAGGTACTGATTGACAATGGCAACAGTATCAACATTATGTACAAGGATACCATGCACAAGTTGGGAATAACAGAGAACATGTTGCAAGCCACGAGGACCACCTTTCATGGCATTGTACCAGGTATCTCCTATGAGCCAATTGGTAAGGTCCAGGTTGACGTGTTATTCGACACAAGAGACAATTGCCGTACTGAGAACTTGGAATTTGAAGTGGTGAATCTGGAGAGCGCTTATCACGCATTACTCGGCAGGCCAACGCTGAACAAATTCATGGCAACGACCCACATCAGTTACCTTAAGATGAAGTTACCCGGACCAAGGGGCGTGATAACTATATCAGGGGACTTCCGGCGTTCGATCGAGTGCGCCTCAGCCAAATCAAATTTAGCCGAGTCACTCGTGATAGCTCAAGAAAAAAGGAAGATACTGGAAGTGGCAACATTGGCTCAATCCACGCAGCAACATATGCCGGCTCTGACCAACCCGCACGGGAGCGTATCATTCCAAGCAACTAAGGACATGAAGAAAATGCCAATCGATGATCAGTTCCCAGAGTGCACCGTGACCATAGGTGCCGGGTTAAGCAACAAATAGGAAAGCGAGCTCGTCAACTTCCTCCATGAGAATTGGGATATCTTTACTTGGTCTACTCAGGATCTGCAAGGTGTACCGAGGGAGTTGGCTGAGAACACATTGAAACTGAGACCCGGGGCTAAGCCGGTGAAGCAACCACTCCGGCGGTTCGCCGAAGACAGAAGGAAAGTCATTGGAGACGAAATAGCTAGGCTCCTAGCGGCCAGATTTATCATGGAAGTACTCTATCCGGATTGGCTCTCTAATCCGGTGCTGGTGGAGAAGAAGAAAGATGATCCAAACGTAGTTGTGGTTTGGCGCATGTGTATTGATTACACGAACCTGAATAAGGTGTGTCCCAAAGATCCATTTCCACTCCCTAGGATAGATCAAGTCATAGAATCAACGGTCGGATGTGAGCTAATGTCATTCATTGATGCATATTCTGGTTTCCACCAGATACCCCTGAATCCGGATGATCAAATAAAGACTGCGTTTATTACCTCGTACGGGGCTTATTGCTATCGCACTATGCCATTTGGGTTACGTAATGTAGGAGCAACGTACCAACGATGCATGCAAAAATACTTACATGATCAGATAGGTCGTAATGTGCAAGTCTATGTGGATGATCTAGTAATAAAAACCAAGGAAAGCAATACGCTCCTTGATAATATCTGGCAGACATTCACGAACTTGAGAAGGTTCCGAATGAAGCTGAACCTGGAGAAGTGTACCTTTGGCGTACCCGCCGGAAAGTTACTCGTTTTTTTGGTGTCTAGCCGTGGCATTGAAGCTAACCCGAAAAAAATCCGGGCCATAGAAAGAATGGAACTGCCAAAATGTCTTAACGATGTGCAGAAGTTCACTGGTTGCCTGGCATCGTTAAGTTGGTTCGTATGTCGGTTGGGAGAGAAAGCCTTGCCCCTCTACCAACTAATGAAAAAGGCAGACAAGTTCACATGGACGCCGCAGGCGGATCTTGTATTTCGAGCGTTGAAAAAGATGTTATCTACCGCGCCAATATTTCAAGTGAATGATGGCCAAACCCAATATTTTCAAATCGTGCCCGTTAAGTCAGGATATTCCGTTACACTAGTTCCTGATGTGTCCCTCCTTTGCCGGTCACTCTTCTTAGCCACCCTGCACGTGTCGTAGGGGCAAATCCATTAATGTACTTTCCTAACTCTTGACACTGAATCTTGCTGTGGCGGCGACGGCGGTCCCTTTTCTTCCCTTCCCCGACCCTAAATCTGCCGGCGGCGGAGGACCTTTTTTCTCCCTCCCCCGACACTGAATTCGACGGCGGTGGCCCACCATGTCTTGCAAGGCGAAGGTTGTAGCTATGTCGCCGACTAAAAAGGGTCCGTCGGGGCCCAAGTCTAGGCCTCAATGCGTAGCAGGGGCGAGGTCTTCAGCCCCGGTTAGCGAGGAGGCCAGCAAGGATTCTGCTCCCAAGATACCTACAAGCAGCGGGTTAAAGAGAAAAGCAAGGCCGACGGTGGATTGTTTGGCTCCGATGGGCGGATGCAGCACTCAGATCTCGAAGAAAAAAACCCGAGAGAAGAGCGAGAGGTGAATTTTTCTTATCTGTGCCTTATCTTGCAAGTAGATTAGTTACGGCATAATAGAATCGAATGAACTGAAATGTTCCCCTTTTTAATCAAATTAGGCACAACTTTGATACAAGGGACCTATATGAGTTCACAGTTCATGTTCGGCAGTACACTACAAAACTTGATTTTGGTTGCGAGAGGGTTGTGTTCGGGCAAGATGTGCATCTGCTTGTGAATTGCAAAGAGGTTGTGTCTGTTTCGCAGCTGGTAGATATGCTTGCCGCTAGAATTCCCTAGGGTTCTAGACAGAGGACAAAATTGGTGTGGCGCAACATGAATGATACCTATCAGCAAATTGAGCACTCCCATGAGCTTCAGACGGTTTGGGAGTGTTGTGCAGCTGATCGTAAGGTGAAAGTTGAAGCGATGATTGATGATATGTATGCAGATGTTGGAGATCTTGCTGCTAGAGCTTCTTCTCCTAGAGAATACGGACCAATAGATGCTGATCTAGATAAGTTCAGTAGATGCATACAGGTGGATTCATACATGGAAAAACTTGATGAGGGAGTTAATAATCCAGTTTCGTCATGTACTGTGGAGATCACTATCAATTCAAAAACATAACTCTTGATGAAATGAGAGATATGATCGGTAAGGAAATCAGTATTGGCCCTAAGCAGATGGCAAAAATCCGGTGGTGGCATCATAAGAAGCAGCAATTCATAGATGTTTTGGATACTGAAGATCTTATGCAGATTATGCGGCGAAAGAAGCAAACCAGGAAGGTGTTCTTCCTTGGTACCATTTCTGATGTTGTTGAAGAGGTTATAGTGTATGTAGATGCCCCTGTAGTGGCTGAACAAAATGAGGTAGTCGACGTTGATGAGATCTGATGAGAGCTGCTACCCTGGGCTTGTCATATAGACCGCGGGGTTCCCCTGCCTGTATTTGTAATAATGACTGTTGTTGCATTTAGAGCGTGTTTCTATGATTATGTTTTATGAGAGATTGCAATATAATGTTGTGCGAGCTGTTGAGATATTCGGACATGTCACTCACTTAAACCATAGTTGTTGTAATAAGACATAAGTACATTGTAGTTGACATGATTATGTTTCTTAAGATGATGTACCATACTTGTTTCTGTTATTATGTTTGTTGGGATATTGTAATGTAATGTTTTGTGAAACCATGACTGGACTAGTGATGCATAAATACATTGTAGTTGACATGATTATGTTTCATGAGATGATGTACTGTAATTGTTTATGTTATTTTGTTTGTTGAGAGACTGTAATCTAATGTTTTGCGAAACCATGACAGGACAAGTGATGTGTAAGTACCTTGTAGTCGACATGATTTTGTTTCTTGAGTTGATGTAATATACGTGTTTCTGTGATTATGTTTGTTGAGAGATTGTAATGTGATGTTTTGTGAAACCATGTTGTGGTTATGTTTGTTGAGAGATTGTAATGTAATGTTTTGTGAAACCATGACTGAAGAAGTGATGCATAAGTACCTTTTAGTTGACATAATTTTGTTTCTTTAGATCATGTAATATACTGATATGTTTTCGTTAGGCAATGAAATTGGGATGGAGGGAGTGCAGGTTTAATATTTGAAATGAGAATATGTGAAGAGAATCCATATCAGGCAGGAGACAGTAATCCAGGGAAAGGGCATGGTATCCATTAAACTATTATAACATGCCAATTTAGTCATTGTTGCAGTGGTAGAAGGGCTGCTCTCTTTCTCTCTCTCTCTCTCTCCAACGCTGAAGCCGACGCCGTCACCTGCGACGACGCATTCGCCATGCTGTCCTTGAACGACGAGGACGACCAATCGAGCAGTGACAGCCTTCTCTCCGACATCGAGTATTCCTTCCACGATGTGAGTTCCTCTGTTTTCTCGGGCTAGGGTTATTCAATGGTAAATCTCTCGATCTTATCTCCATATGTGGATGCAATCGTGTTCGATTTCAGCTTTGCTTTTACCTATAGGTACCACAGACGATCTACGACTCTAAATGGGAGGGCCTAGATCTTGATGGAGAAGTGCCATGTGACCATGGGATAAAACTAAGGAGATATGTTGCATTAGAAGGCAGTAACACTGTGAGAATGTTTTTGGGCTGTAGAAATCAGGCTTGTTTACATTATGTGCAACTGTGACATGAAGTAAAATGTATCGCGCATGTTCATAACACTATAGTGTGTATGTTTTTAGGTTGGCCCGGTGTGTAAAGCAGTAGAGTGGGTGGATCTTGAGTGGCCAGATGCACTTAAGAAATGTTTGGCACAGTTATGGGAGATGTATGAGTTGGAAAGGTCGGGGAGATTTACTGATGTAAGTGATGCAGCTGAAAAAAATTACAAGCTGTCGGTACGAAATAAGGAGCTGGAACAAGAAATCGAGGATTTGCAGTCAGAGCTAACTGACGGAATCGATGGGAGCTTGGTTGTTGGAACTGCCAAGAAGCTTCAGAATAGTCATAGGTTGCTGATTCATAATCCAGAAAAGGAGAGGGATCAGCTCAGGGAAGACAAGAAGAAGCTAGAGTATTGCATTGCAGATCTGTTCAAGGAACTGAAGAAGGCGTGCGGGGGTGAACAAGGACAGAGTATACAGGATAAAGGAAATTCAAGATGAATAATTTTTGTTGTGCCAATGCCTAAAACTAGTTAATTGTAAGACTTGTAGTTGCGCTTTCCAAACTAAGCCAAACTCAATCCTCGAGCAAACTAATTTCAGAGGAACACACATATCGTGCATAGAGTTAAGTTCACGCTTACAAAATCACCACTGTAGAGGATAAACCAAGCAGTTCAGTACTAAATAGACATGTGTTGTGTTCAAGCGAGCCTGCCCGGAGCTGCATGTTTTCCTCCCTAAGATTGGCTAGCTCCTTCAGTACTATGTCGTGCTTCAGCTGTAGGTTCCAGCGCTTCATCACGGATTGGAGAATTTTGTCCATCGCCATACGATTTTCCTTCAAGATCCCTTTCATGATCTCCGTCCGCTTCCTAGCCGAGGCGCGACCTTCACTGTGTAGCTTCGCCCAGTCGGCGTTTAACTCCTTCATTTTCTGGCACTTGTTAGAAAGGACCGCGAGTTCAGCACGCAGTTGGTCAAAGGCCAGCTTCTGGGAATTTTGCTTCTCCCTTTGGATTGCCATCTTGTCATTTAGCCAGGTCGCCAGGTCCTGGTCGATCTTTCACCTCTTTCCCTGCAACAAAAATACATAGTATGGTTTATTCAGTTCTCCAGGACAAGCTGGTTAGTTTCCATAATTAACTGAATTGACTAGTGGCACTGTCATAATTTCAAGGAAGAAGCAATCTAGGACTAATCAACATTTTATGAATCGACTAATGGCACTGTCATAATTTCAATTTCAAAGAAAAATAAGATTTATCAGCAGTTTAGTGTGTTGTGGGTTTTTCCCAATATCACCAAATAGTAGTGGGAGAGTGGAAAACTCATAATGCAGAAACCCATGTCAAGGTACATAATGGAAAGAGAACATGGTGTCCATTCATCAACATGAACACCAACACATCTTCAGATAGATAAGGAGTTGCCCTAGGATTCTTATTGCACCCTATAATGGGATGCATACATGGGCATTGCTCCCTGAACCCTAATAATTACAAAAGGAGAGGAGGACGAACTGATATTCGTGTCCCTTCTAACGGGAATCAGACTTGGGCATTGCTCCGATACGCCTCCAGACATGCCCTTAGCTCCTCGTTCTCTTTACGAACACCCTCAAGTATGGTGATCCCTCTGCTCATGTCCTCCTTCATCTCCTTGACTGCATCTAGGCAACGATTTCTGTCATGGTAGGCTCGGATGGTATCCTTGGTGTCCTTGACGCGTCCTCTGAGTGCCTCGCTAACTTCGTCCTGCAGGAGAATGCACCATTCCACGAGATTCTTCTTCTCCTCCATGATCTCGTTGATTAACTTGATGGCCTGTTCTTGCCTGTTCAAGTTACGGTGAAGCACTTTCTGCAGCCTAACGGCGTCATGTGCAAAATCTAGCGAGATCTCCTTCTGCACAGATAATTGCTTGTGTAGGCTCTCATTAGCTTGGGCGAGGGAGCGTGCAAGCTCATGTTGGTTGGCAATCTTGGAACTGATCGCGGCCACCTTGTCACGGTACCCGGCCTTCAATCGCTGTATCGTTCATGTTAATTGAAATAGGAATTCTACAATTGCACTCTAGGTCCCAAGTGAATACTAATACAGATCAAAAAAAATCCCCATTGAATCTATTAGCCGCAGTGTTAAAAAATGGACCTAGAGATCTATTCATGACCACGATAAACTAATCATAATCACAAAAAATCCATAGTGAATCTATGAACAACGGTATTAAGGAAATACCAAGACATCCAGTCATATTCATGAAAACTAATACAACTCGCAAAAGAAGAAGGAAAAACTAATGCGAGGCGGACAACATCTAAGAAATCCACATCATAACTTGGAGAAATAACAGCGTGGAGATTTGCTACCTCGCTGAGACATGGAACGGGTCCTACAACGCCTCCGTCGTGGTGGATTCGGGCTCCACGGCCGGCCTGTAGTACGTAGAAGAGGAAGAGCCAGAAGAAGAAGAAAAGCAAGAAGAAGCTGATTAAGATCATGATGGAGAGGGAGATGGAGAAGAAGTAGAACAAGGAGACCGTACTGGGAGGAGCCCTCGCCTGCTAGACCATTCTGCGCCATTGTCGGGGGAGATTGGGCCTCGATGAGAGGGTGGGCTTGAGCGGCTGGTAGAGCAAGAAGTTCCTCACGGCGATATCTCTCCCTTTTCTCCACGAGGATCGTCGACCGGCCTCTCCCCCTCCTCAGTGGAGCCATGGATTGTAGGGTTAGTGTGGTAGCGGCAGGAGGAAGGAGATAGTTATTAGTGTGGGAGAAGAGTCAAAGAGTACATGCCGTGGTCCAGTAGTACTAGTACTATTATACAAGACCACCGTGTATGGTCTACCTTCTCAAAGAAGCCAGGGAGGCAGGGGTAGGGAATCGATGGGACTTGTCTTTATTGCGATGGACACATCAATGGTCTTCGGCGCCGCCCAAAATCCAGTATATAATAAGGGGAGTGCGAGCCGGGTGGTCATCACGGGAATCGGCGCGCACATCCCGCGTGCGTGTGTCACGTGTTGATGGGGCAATGACGCGCACAACTGCTGCACGATCACGTCGGCACGTCCAACTCCGTTGAACTCCACGTGACAGGCACGCACGGGATATTTACGAGTCTAGAATACGCCGTGCCACTTTTGTTGTGATCAAATTATGTTTAGTACGCGAGATATTACTTCTTTCTTCATTTTTTGATAATCGACAAATGCATTTATGGACACGACGCACGAAACCACTGCTCGTCCTTGATCAGATCGACACCCCACTCTTTGTACCCACCATCGACCATTCGGAGCAACTAACGTCAAGCACGATGCCCCCTCACCGTGGCAATGGCAGGTCCAAGTCGTCCACTGACCGTCCTACGTCCCCGGCTCTTCGCTGCATCGTCCGTGCTCGCGAGTCGCCTGCTGAGGCAGCATGTCGTGTCCGACCGTGCCAGGATCCATCAACAGCGGCACTCGAGGACTCCGCGATGTCGAAGCTCATACCGGCCGCGCAGGAGGAGTGTGGGGTACCTGCAGCGTCGGAAGAGCGCAAAGCAGCAGCCAGGACGGGGGCGCGTGTTGCATCGGCGAGTACGGACAAGAAGAGGAACGAGAAGAAGACCAGGAAGAAGAGAGGAGATACCTATTTGGACGAGTCCGACTCGGCCAACGAGGAGGCGTTCATCGATCGGTTGGAGGCGGAAGGGGAGGAGAGTGACATGGAGCCGTGGGACTACAAATAGGAGGAGGAGGAGTACTCCGACGAGGAGATAGCGTGCTTATTCTAGGAAGGGGGTGGTGTCGAGTCATCAGAGGAGGACACCAACGGCTGCGATGGCAGGGACCATGGCGTTGACGAAGACGAGGACGAACCGGAAGACGAATACGATGGCTTCTTCGAAATATGATCATTTATTTTAGTTAAATAGATGGATTTTCACTTGTTTATGGAGGTAAAGTATCGGTGGCACGGATAGAGACATGGCACGGATTGACCATGCATAAAAAAAGTGGAGAAGGGAGGGGTTATCCTGCCCGTTGGTTCACATGGGATCAACGCTTGGTGGAGACGATCCGCGTGACATCTGTGTCAGCCAATCAGGGAATAGCACCCAGAGTGAGCACATGTTTTGGATCTCCACACGTTTGCGCTTTTGTGAGATTTGTGACCGAGAGAGAGGGAAAATCTCTTTTCAGAATCCGCCTATGGATCCACCAGTATCATTGAAATGGGTGCTCTTTTTACTAACAACAACCAGAGTCATTGCATGTGTGTTCTCTTTAGAGACCACACATGGATCCACCAGTGTCATTGCATGTGTGTTCTTTTTACTAACACCAACCAGAGTCATTGAAATGTGTGTTCTCTTCAGAGACCACACATGGATAGACCAGTGTTATTGCATGTGTGTTCTTGTTACTATCAATAACCAGAGTCATTGCATGCGTGTTCTTTTCACATACCACATATGGATCCACCAGTGCCATTGCATGTGTGCTCTTTTTACTAACAACCACCAGAGTCATTGCATGTGTGTTTTCTTCAAAGACCACACATTGATCCACTAGTGTCATTACATGTGTGTTCTTTTTACTAACAACAACCAGAATCATTGAAATGTGTGTTCTCTTCAGAGACCACACATGGATCCACCAGTGTCATTGCATGTGTGTTCTTGTTACTAATTACAACCAGAGTCATTGCATGTGTGTTCTTTTCACATACCACATATGGATCCACCAGTGTCATTGGCATGTGTGTTCTTTTCATAATCCACCTATGGATCCACCAGTGTCATTGCATGTGTGTTCTTTTTACTAACAACAACCAGTGTCATTTCATGTGTGTTTCTTTTCACATAACACATATGGATCCACCAGTGTCATTGAAATGTGTGTTCTCTTCAGAGAGCACACATGGATCCACCAGTGTCATTGCATGTGTGTTCTTCTTACTAACAACAACTAGAGTCATTGCATGTGTGTTCTTTTCACATACCACATATG
>OU342743.1:100382893-100408834 GCA_910589775.1 Avena eriantha | reverse complement strand
GATCCATATGTGGTATGTGAAAAGAACACACATGCAATGATTCTGGTTGTAATTAGTAACAAGAACACACATGCAATGACACTAGTGGATCCATGTGTGGTCTCTGAAGAGACCACGCATTTCAATGACTCTGGTTGTTGTTAGCAAAAAGAACACACATGCAATGACACTAGTGGATCCACGTGTGGTCTTTCAAGAGACAACACATTTGGATGATACTGGTGGATCCATACGTGGTATGTGGAAAGAACAGTGATGATATGACTCCAGTTGTTGTTAGTAAAAAGAACACACATGCAATGATACTGGTGGATCCATAGGTGGATTGTGAAAAGAACACACATGCAATGACACTTGTGGAGCCATGTGTGGTCTCTAAAGAGAACACACATTTCAATGAATCTGGTTGTTGTTAGTGAAAAGAGCAGACACGCAATGACACTGGTGGGTCCATATGTGGTATGTGGAAAGAACACACATGCAATGACACTGTTGGATCCATAGGTTGATTGTGAAAAGAAGACACATGCAATGATACTGGTGGATCCATATGTGGTATGTGAAAAGAACACACATGCAATGACTCTGGTTGTAATTAGTAACAGGAAAACACATGGAAGGACACTTGTGGATCCATGTGTGGTCTCTGAAGAGAACACACATTTCAATGACTCTGGTTGTTGTTTGGAAAAAGAACACACATGCAATGACTCTGGTTGTTGTTAGTAAAAATAGCACACATGCAATGACACTGGAGGATCCATATGTGGTATGTGAAAAGAACACACATGCAATGACTCTGGTTGTTGTTAGTAAAAAGAACACACATGCAATGACACTGGTGGTTGTTAGTAAAAAGAACACACATGCAATGACACTGGTGGATCCAAAGGTGGATTGTAAAAATAACACACATGCAATGACACTGGTGGATCCATATGTGGTATGTGACAAGAACACACATGCAATGACTCTGGTTGTAATTAGTAACAAGAACACGCATGTAATGACACTGGTGGATCCATGTGTGGTCTCTAAAGAGAACACACATTTCAATGACACTGGTAGATCCATATGTGGTATGTGAAAAGAACAGTCATGAAATGACTCCAGTTGTTGTTAGTAAAAAGAACACACATGCAATGACTCTGGTTGTTGTTAGTAAAAAGAACACACATGGATTGACACTAGTGGATCCATAAGTGGATTGTGAAAAGATCACACATTCAATGACTCTGGTTGTTCCATATGTGGTATGTGAGAAGAACACACATACAATGACTCCAGTTGTTGTTTGTAAAAAGAACACACATGTAATGACACTGGTGGATCCATGTATGGTCTCTGAAGAGAACACACATTTCAATGACTCTCGTGGATCCATATGTGGTATGCGAAAAGAACAGTCATGAAATGACTCTAGTTGTTGTTAGTAAAAACAACACACATTCAATGACACTGGTGGATCCATAGGTGGATTGTCAAAAGAGAACACATGCAATGACACTAGTTGTTCCATATGTGGTATGTGAAAAGTACACACATGCAATGACTCCAGTTGTTGTTAGTAAAAAGAACACACATGCAATGACACTGGTGGATCCATGTGTGGTCTGTGAAGAGAACACACATTTCAATGACACTTGTGGATCCATATGTGTTATCTGAAAAGAACACACATGAAATGACACTGGTTGTTGTTAGTAAAAAGAACACACATGCAATGACACTGGTGTATCCATAGTTGGATTGTGAAAAGAGCACACATGCAATGACACTTTTGGATCCATATGTGGTATGTGAAAAGAACACACATGCAATGACTCTAGTTGTAATTAGTAACAAGAACACGCATGCAATGACACTGGTGGATCCATGTGTGGTCTCTGAAGAGAACACACATTTCAATGACACTTGTGGATCCATATGTGTTATGTGAAAAGAACACACATGAATTGACACTGGTTGTTGTTAGTAAAAAGGCAACACATGCAATGACACTGGTGGATCCATAGGTGGATTGTGAAAAGAGCACACATGCAATGACTCCGGTTGTTCCATATGTGGTATGTGAAAAGAACACACATGCAATGACACTGGTGGATCCATGTGTGGTCTCTTAAGAGAACACACATTTCAATGACTCTAGTTGTTGTTAGTAAAAAGAACACACATGCACTGACACTGGTGGATCCATGTGTGGTCTCTGAAGAGAACACAGATTTCAATGACACGGGTGGATGTATATGTGGTATGTGAAAAGAACAGTCATGAAATGACTCCAGTTGTTGTTAGTAAAAAGAACACACATGCAATGACACAGGTGGATCCATGTGTGGTCTGTGAAGAGAACACACATTTCAATGAATCTGGTTGTTGTTAGTAAAAAGAGCACACATGCCATGACACTTGTGGATCCATATGTGGTATGTGAAAAGAACACACATGCAATGACACTGGTGGATCCATAGGTGGATTGTGAAAATAACACACATGCAATGACACTCGTGGATCCATATGTGGTATGTGAAAAGAACACACATGCAATGACTCTGGTTGTAATTAGTAACAATAAAACACATGCGATAACACTGGTGGATCCATGTGTGGTCTCTAAAGAGAACACACATTTCAATGACCCTGGTTGTTGTTAGTAAAAAAACACATGCAATGACACTTGTGGATCCATGTGTGGTCTCTGAAGAAAACACACATGCAATGACACTTGTGGATCCATATGTGGTATGTGAAAAGAACACACATGCAATTACTCAGGTTGTTGTTAGTCAAAAGAACACACATGCAATGACACTAGTGGATCCATAGGTGGATTGTGAAAACAGCACACATGCAAAGACTCTAGTTGTTCCATATGTGGTATGTGAAAAGAACACACATGCAATGACTCCAGTTGTTGTTAGTAAAAAGAACACACATGCAATGACACTAGTGGATCCATGTGTGGTCTCTGAAGAGAACACACATTTCAATGACTCTCGTGGATCCATATGTGGTATGTGAAAAGAACAGTCATGAAATGACTCTAGTTGTTGTTAGTAAAAACAACACACATTCAATGACACTGGTGGATCCATAGGTGGATTGTCAAAATAAAACACATGCAATGACACTAGTTGTTCCATATGTGGTATGTGAAAAGTACACACATGCAATGACTCTAGTTGTTGTTAGTAAAAAGAACACACATGCAATGACACTGGTGGATCCATGTGTGGTCTCTGAAGAGAACACACATTTCAATGACACTTGTGGATCCATATGTGTTATCTGAAAAGAACACACATGAAATGACACTGGTTGTTGTTAGTAAAAAGAACACACATGCAATGACACTGGTGTATCCATAGTTGGATTGTGAAAAGAGCACACATGCAATGACACTTTTGGATCCATATGTGGTATGTGAAAAGAACACACATGCAATGACTCTAGTTGTAATTAGTAACAAGAACACGCATGCAATGACACTGGTGGATCCATGTGTGGTCTCTGAAGAGAACACACATTTCAATGACACTTGTGGATCCATATGTGTTATGTGAAAAGAACACACATGAATTGACACTGGTTGTTGTTAGTAAAAAGGAAACACATGCAATGACACTGGTGGATCCATAGGTGGATTGTGAAAAGAGCACACATGCAATGACTCCGGTTGTTCCAATGTGGTATGTGAAAAGAACACACATGCAATGACACTCGTGGATCCATGTGTGGTCTCTTAAGAGAACACACATTTCAATGACTCTAGTTGTTGTTAGTAAAAAGAACACACATGCACTGACACTGGTGGATCCATGTGTGGTCTCTGAAGAGAACACATATTTCAATGACACGGGTGGATGTATATGTGGTATGTGAAAAGAACAGTCATGAAATGACTCTAGTTGTTGTTAGTAAAAAGAACACACATGCAATGACACAGGTGGATCCATGTGTGGTCTGTGAAGAGAACACACATTTCAATGAATCTGGTTGTTGTTAGTAAAAAGAGCACACATGCCATGACACTTGTGGATCCATATGTGGTATGTGAAAAGAACACACATGCAATGACTCTGGTGGATCCATAGGTGGATTGTGAAAATAACACACATGCAATGACACTCGTGGATCCATATGTGGTATGTGAAAAGAACACACATGCAATGACTCTGGTTGTAATTAGTAACAAACAAACACATGCAATAACACTGGTGGATCCATGTGTGGTCTCTAAAGAGAACACACATTTCAATGACCCTGGTTGTTGTTAGTAAAAAAAACACATGCAATGACACTTGTGGATCCATGTGTGGTCTTTGAAGAAAACACACATGCAATGACTCTGGTTGTTGTTAGTAAAAAGAGCGCACATGCAATGACACTTTTGGATCCATATGTGGTATGTGAAAAGAACACACATGCAATTACTCAGGTTGTTGTTAGTCAAAAGAACACACATGCAATGACACTAGTGGATCCATAGGTGGATTGTGAAAACAGCACACATGCAAAGACTCTAGTTGTTCCATATGTGGTATGTGAAAAGAACACACATGCAATGACTCCAGTTGTTATTAGTAAAAAGAACACACATGCAATGACACTGGTGGATCCATGTGTGGTGTCTGAAGAGAACACACATTTCAATGACTCTAGTTGTTGTTAGCAAAAAGAACACACATGCAATGACACTAGTGGATCCACGTGTGGTCTTTGAAGAGAACACACATTTCGATGACACTGGTGGATCCATATGTGGTATGTGAAAAGAACAGTCATGAAATGACTCCAGTTGTTGTTAGTAAAAAGAACACACATGCAATGATAATGGTGGATCCATAGGTGGATTGTGAAAAGAACACACATGAAATCACACTAGTGGAGCCATGTGTGGTCTCTGAAGAGAACACACATTTCAATGAATCTGGTTGTTGTTAGTAAAAAGAGTAGACATGCAAGGACACTGGTGGATCCATATGTGGTATGTGAAAAGAACACACATGCAATGACACTGGTTGTAATTAGTAACAAGAACACGTATACAATGACACTGGTGGATCCATGTGTGGTATTTAAAGAGAACACATATTTCAATGACACGGGTTGATCCATATGTGATATGTGAAAAGAACAGTCATGAAATGACTCCAGTTTTTGTTAGTAAAAAGAACACACATGCAATGATACTGGTGGATCCATAGGTGGATTGTGAAAAGAACACACATGCAATGACACTAGTGGAGCCATGTGAGGTCTCTGAAGAGAACACACATTTCAATGAATCTGGTTGTTGTTAGTAAAAAGAGCAGACATGCAATGACACTGGTGGATCCATATGTGGTATGTGAAAAGAACACACATGCAATGACACTGTTGGATCCATAGGTGGATTGTGAAAAGAACACACATGCATTGACACTGGTGGATCCATATGTGGTATGTGAAAAGAACACACATGCAATGACTCTGGTTGTAATTAGTAACAGGAAAACACATGGAATGACACTTGTGGATCCATGTGTGGTCTCTGAAGAGAACACACATTTCAATGACTCTGGTTGTTGTTAGTAAAAAGAGCCGACCCTGATTCCGCCCGAGACGAACTGCACAAGCTGCGAACCATGAGCGAGGGGAGCGGGGGAAGAGGAAAGAGGAGCCTTTGGATGTCAGGGTAGTGGTGAAGCGTGATTTATCCCTACTTAATAGCTCGGGCAGAATCCTATCGTCCACATTCGGCTGATAGGTGGGGGATCTAGCGTGTGGACTTGTCAAAAAAAACCTCGCGGCTTCATGGTTCAAAAGCCCTCTCGCGTGCATTGGACGAAATTTTTTGGCACCTTGCCCGCGTACATATCACTGGGAGGCCTTGCTCAGGAACCAGTCACGCCTGGCCCACAATCTTACTTCCTCCTAGGAACTTGTCATGGCCTGCGCCGGCAGATCCATCGGTTCCACCGCTTCCGGTAGGGCTCGCTGATACATTGCAAATGTATCTATAATTTTTGATGTTCCATGCTTAGTTTTATCCACTTTCTTGTGTTTTGTTCCAACTTTGGAGTACTTTTCATATGATTTCTTGGACTAACCTATTAACAAGAGCCACAGTGCCAGCTGCCTGTTTTCTGCTGTTTTTGGTTCCAGGAAAGTCAAAAAATGAATATTCTCGAAATTGGACGGGACAAAAGCCAAGGTGCCTATTTTTACGGAAGGGATCAAGTGCCAGAATACGAGACAGAGAGGTGCCAGAAGGCGGCCACACCACCTGGCCACGCAGCCAGGCCTGGCCTGCGCCAGGGGGTGGTGTGGCCAGCCCAGGCACCCCCTCGGCCTCCCCTTCCGACTATAAGATGCCCTCGGGACGAAAACCCTAAGTGCCCGATCAAAAATCCACGAATATAGCCGCCGTCGTCTCTGTCCCTAGATCGGGAGGGATTTGAAGCTCTTCCCGGCACCCTGCCGGAAAGGGGAATTCACCCTGGAGGCCTTCTTCATCACCATGCAAGCCTCCGGTGTGATGCGTGAGTAGTTCATCCTTGGACTACAAATCCATGTAGTAGCTAGATGGCTGGTTTCTCCTCCTTTGTGCTTTCATGTTTAGATCTTGTGAGCTCCGTTCATGATCAAGATGATCTATTTGTAATCCATACATGTTGTGTTTGCGGGGATCCGATGGATATTGAGATGCTATTTCAGATTGATTATTGATTCTATCATGTCTTTGTTATTTGAGATCTTGCATGCTTTCCGTTGTTAGTAGCTATCTTGGCCAAGTAGATGCTAGCAACTCCAAGAGTTAGTATTTATGCTCGATAGTGGGTTCATGCCTCTGGTAATCTGGGGAAGTGATAGATGTGCTGTTGCTACTAGGGAGAAAACAATGATCCTTTGTTCATAGAACAATTGTATTGTTTACTTTACACGCAGTTCGTAAAGCCATAATTTGTTGCTTGCAACTTAATACTGGAAGGGGTTCGGATGATAACCTGAAGGTGGATTATTAGTCATAGATGCAGTTGGATGGCGGTCTATGTATTATGTTGTAATGCCCAATCAAGTCTGAAAGGAGTCAAGATGATTAGTATATGCATGTATTGCTTTCTCGGTGTTTGTTAATTGCCCCGCTGTAATTTGTTCGCCCAGCATGTTATCTATCTAAGGAGATCCACCTCTAGTGAACTATGGATCCCGGTCCTTTTACTTTACATACAATCTACAATCTTTTACTGCTTTGTGTTTACTTTCTGCAAACTTTTACTTCTTTCCATTTGATACGTTTAATCCTTTGTTTTCCGCAAAACACGGTGAGATTGACAAGCTCATCGCAAGTTGGGGACAAAGTTCTGTGGTTGTGTTGTGCAGGTCTCCACGTTGCTACTAGCACCGGTAGTGCGCCCTGTCAAAGCTCAGTTAGTAACACCTTTGGGGTGTTTCCTTGCTCCTACTGGTTCGATTAAACCTTGGTTTCATAACTGAGGGAAGACTTGCTGCTATATTCATCGTACCTTCCTCTTGGGGTTCCCAACGAGCTCTACGTCGAAAGTCGAGTGCATCAAGATTTTCTGGCGCCGTTGCCGGGGAGTCAAGGACATCTTCACAAGGGGAGTCCCTCATAACCAATCTCTTTAATTTGTTGTTTTTGGTTTGCTTAGTTTCTTTTTGCTTTGTTTGCTTGTTTTGTTCTTCAAAAAACACAAAAAAAAATAGTTTTACTTATTTTGCTTTCTTATGTGAAAACACAAAAAAATTAGTTCCTTTCTTAAGTCGCCTTTATGACTAGCTCTGCTCCAATCACTATTTCATTATGGATAGCTCACTCAGTTTCCTATTTGGGAACAGTTTTATGACTGCTAAGGTAATAGATGAACCACCGCCTGCTAGAACCTCTATGGAAGAAGAAATTGCTGAACCTAAAAGCTCATTAGATGAAAAAGAGGAGGAGAGTGATGGAAAAAAGGAGGAAGAATGGGTCTACCCATTCCTACCTTCTCATGAGAGTAACTCTTTATCCCTTACATTATTTGATTGTCCCCCTTGCTTATCAAAGGAGGGTGAATGTTACGTTCCGGAGGATTCTTTTCAAAATGCTTATAATAAAACTCTAGTGCTTGTAGATCATGAAAGGCATGCCTTATGTGATAGTTATATTGTTGAGTTTATTCATGAGGCTACTGAAAATTATTATGAGAGAGGAAAATATGGTTGTAGAAGTTTTTATGGTAATGAAACACCTCTCTATGTGCTGAAAGTTTTGAAGTTACTTTTGTTTTATCTTCCTATGCCAGTCACTTTGTTATTTGTGCATTTCTTTGCATACAAGATTCCTATGCATAGAATGTGGGTTACACTTAAATGTGTTTTTAATTTGCTTCTTGATGCTCTCTTTTACTTCAACTCATATTTCCTATGAGAGCATCTTCTCAAATTTTCATGCCTAACTTAAAGGCGTTAAAGAAAAGTACTTGTTGGGAGATAACCCAAGAGTTTTAGATGAGTCTTGGAAGTTATTACCTCTGTAATAACCTCTCCTTATCCTTTTTATTTGCTTATTGCGCCAAGAGTAACCTCTAATGAGAGTGAAGTAATGATTGCGAAAGTTGTTGTCCCGAAACAGATTTCTGTGCTTCATCGTAAACATTTCTGAGAGAGCTTTGTACGTCGGATTGAGCTGTAATTGTTTGGGCTTCTGCCCCAGGTTCTTATATAACTTTCGTTAGTTCAACACTTTTTGATTTGAGCAACATAAGGTCTTCGAAAAAATTCGTCTTTACCTGCTGGTCTGTTTTGACAGGTTTCTACCATTTTCTGCATTTGCTTCTTGTTAGTTCCTTCTTAAGTTCCTTTGGGGAATTGAGATTTTTGAGGGAAGTGCTACAGTATCTAGTGTTCTAATGGAAGTTTATTTGGTGTTAGAACTGAACCTTGAGACATATTTATCTTAAGTGCACTAATGTTGCTAATGAGATTGTGTGATGTTTTGTATGAAGAAAAAATTCCAGCTGTATGGAAGGAATGAGTAATGAGATGAAGGATGGACTAAATCTCAAGCTTGGGGATGCCACACGTGTCACCCCAAGAAATATCCAAGAAGTACAAGCATCAAAGCTTGGGGATGCCCAAGGCATCCCCCTTCTTCATCAATAAAAATTCCAGGTTTCTTCCAAACGCTTCATTTTTATTGTTTCATGCACAGTTGTGTTTTTCTTGGAGCGTCTTCTTTTTCGTTTTAGTTTTGGTTTTTAGTTTGCTTTGGTTTGCTTAGTTTTCTGAATAAGTTGGTTGGACCCCCTCTTTTATACATTGGTTTGCAAATAGTTTGGTTTGGTTTGGAGAAGAGTAGGAAAGTCCATGCTTATGTGGTGAAAAGAGCTCATTTTTGACTGTGGCCTATGCTTTGTCATGCCATGCTCGATATTGTTTTGGCTTTATGCTTAGTATTCTTTGCTGTAGCATGACTTTTTATAAACAATTGAGATTGCTTAATGTGCCTTGGATGAATCATGCGTTGTTTTAGCATATTAAAACATAGTATAGTGGTATTCTCCTTTGATGCTTTATTTGGGTTGACTTGGCGCATGCTCACACCATGTTATGACTATCTCAAGTCACCATAGCCTTTATGATCCTTTAGTTTTCAACTTGTAGTATTACTTTATGCTTTGATCAATGATGTTTTGTCGCTCTGCATGATTATGGCCATTATTGCTCTCTTAGTTTGTCGCTCCCAGTCTTTTGCTAGCCTCCACAACAAAGTATGAGTTCCACTCATGCATCCAACTCCCTAAACCAAGTTATTCCAAAGAGTCCACCATACTTACCTACTAGCTTATGCTATTCCAAGTATATTCATGCTTTTGTTTACCTTCCACTTGTTATGAGAAAAGTAGTGATTAAAGCTCTCACGAACTTGATGGCACACTTTACTTTACTTGCCCTTAATAAACTTGAACCATTGTGTCTTCTATGTTGTATATGCTTGCACTTATTTGTTGGAAATTAGCAGAACCATGCTTTCATGGGGAACGCTTTCAACATTGCACTTGGTACTTGTACCTAGTTGATATCATGCTCTTTTGTATATGGATGTCGTCGGTGTGAAATGAAAGGGGAGCTGATAAGTCCATGGAGTTATGTATATGTGTTAGAGAAACGCCAGGGCCGCTGGTCTAATCCATGCTGACATGGTGGAAACCTGCAGCGTAACCATAATGAGCTGTCTATGAAGCATTCTTCTTATAAAAAAAGAGTCCTATATTGAGAAAAAAAGATAAAATAGAAAAAAAAGAGATACTATGAAAAGAGGAAAGAGAGAAAAAAGCACCATATTCTCATGGTAAATAAGAAGAATGCTGAGATGCTCGTTGTCTGCTTGCCTTGTCATTTTGATATGGGGATTCTTCCGTATCATCGGGCAAGGGGTACCCTGTTGGCGGTTCTCTATGATACACATGTACTTACGATGACAAGAACTTACCGGTGACTAAACTTGAGTAGCATGAGGAGCGGCCCTCGTATACAAGGGACATGAGATTTCTGACTTATACTTCATCAAGGATGTACACCATAGTTTGTTCACTTTAACCTTAATCACTTCTAGATGCTTATGATAGGGGCAATGAGAGCTGAAAGCTTGAAGTATCATAATTTTTGGAATCTCTTTATGATAATTGAATCCCTACTTCCTTTTTACAAAAGGCCTTTCTTCCACCATTATATTGAGTCTCCACGTTCTATCTTTAGGCACTTCCTTTGAGAGCATAGTGGCCATTCTTAGTTCTATGTGCATTGTCCCAAGACTAGTTGATTGATGCATAACTTGATATTTCTTTTTTTAAACTATTATATCTAGTCACTCTTATGAACTTTGAAGGTGTCCTATGCATTTATATTTGCTACTCTATTGAGGGACAAGCTGAATACTATTATGCTATGTTTTATTTATGTGCAACAAACTAACGTCTTGCAAAGCATTGTTATTCATGAATCTTTTGTTTGTGCCTTTTCGTGTTGCGTCATAGTTTCTTTGCTTATTGCTAGAACTTTGTCTTTCATGTTATGATTGAAGTACTATGATCCCAACTTTGAATGTTTTGCGAAATACTTGGATCAAGTCTTTGATGGTGCATGTCACCTCAAAAATTATTTCTTTTTATCACTTACCTACTCGAGGACGAGTAGGAGTTAAGCTTGGGGATGTTGATACATTGCAAATGTATCTATAATTTTTGATATTCCATGCTTAGCTTTATCCACTTTCTTGTGTTTTGTTCCAACTTTGGAGTACTTTTCATATGATTTCTTGGACTAACCTATTAACAAGAGCCACAGTGCCAGCTGCCTGTTTTCTGCTATTTTTGGTTCCAGGAAAGTCAGAAAATGAATATTCTCGGAATTGGAAGGGACAAAAGCCAAAGTGCCTATTTTTCCGGAAGGGATCATGTGCCAGAATACGAGACGGAGAGGGGCCAGAGGGCGGCCACACCACTTGGCCGCGCGGACAGGCCTGGCCCGCGCCAAGGGGTGGTGTGGCCAGCCCAGGCACCCCATCGGCCTCCCCTTCCGACTATAAGATGCCCTCGGGACGAAAACCCTAAGTGCCCGATCAAAAATCCACGAAAGAGTCTGTAGCCGCCGTCGTCTCTGTCCCTAGATCGGGAGGGATCTGAAGCTCTTCCCGGCACCCTGCCGTAGAGGGGAATTCACCCTGGAGGCCTTCTTCATCACCATGCAAGCCTCTGGTGTGATGCGTGAGTAGTTCATCCTTGGACTACGGATCCATGTAGTAGCTAGATTGCTGGTTTCTCCTCCTTCATGCTTTCATGTTTAGATCGTGTGAGCTCCGTTCATGATCAAGATCATCTATTTGTAATCCATACATGTTGTGTTTGCGGGGATCCGATGGATATTGAGATGCAATTTCAGATTCATTATTGATTCTATCATGTCTTTGTTATTTGAGATCTTGCATGCTTTCCGTTGTTCGTAGCTATCTTGGCCAAGTAGATGCTAGCAACTCCAAGAGTTATTATTTATGCTCGATAGTGGGTTCATGCCTCTGGTAATCTGGGGAAGTGACAGAAATCTCTAAGGTACTAGATGTGTTGTTGCTACTAGGGAGAAAACAACGATCCTTTGTTCATAGAACAATTATATTGTTTACTTTACACGTAGTTCGTAAAGCCATAATCTGTTGCTTGCAACTTAATACTGGAAGGGGTTCGGATGATAACCTGAAGGTGGATTATTAGTCATAGATGCAGTTGGATGGCGGTCTATGTATTATGTTGTAATGCCCAATCAAGTCTCAAATGAGTCAAGATGATTAGTATATGCATGTATTGCTTTCTCGGTGTTTGTCAGTTGCCCCGCTGTAATTTGTTCACCCAGCATGTTATCTATCTAAGGAGAGCCACCTCTAGTGAACTATGGATCCCGGTCCTTTTACTTTACATACAATCTACAATCTTTTACTACTTTGTGTTTACTTTCTGCAAACTTTTACTTCTTTCCGTTCGATACGTTTAATCCTTTGTTTTCTGCAAAACACGGTGAGATTGACAACCTCATCGCAAGTTAGGGACAAACTTCTGTGGTTGTGTTGTGCAGGTCTCCACGTTGCTACTAGCACCGCTAGTGCGCCCTGCAAAAGCTCAGCTAGTAACACCTTTGGGGTGTTTCCTTGCTCCTACTGGTTCGATTAAACCTTGGTTTCATAACTGAGGGAAGACTTGCTGCTATATTCATCGTACCTTGCTCTTGGGGTTGCCAACAAGCTCTACATCGAAAGTCGAGCGCATCACTCGCCGTGGCGGATCCACCCCAAGATCCCACTGTCGCAGTATCAAATGGCCATGGTTTCTTGAGAGGAGCGACGACGCTACGTATGCGAGCTCGGCCCCTCCTACCTGTAGAAGGACTGATGCGGCGTCGAGCTCAAGAAGGTGCCGCTAGCCGCGCCGGCGCTCGGTCCATGCCAACCCCATCACCTTCGTCATTGTCGATTCTGATGTGGAGGAC
The DNA here is from genome assembly GCA_910589775.1 of Avena eriantha. NCBI lineage: Eukaryota > Viridiplantae > Streptophyta > Magnoliopsida > Poales > Poaceae > Avena > Avena eriantha. The sequence goes on along the minus strand of OU342743.1, from coordinate 100,395,814 downwards.
GACAGGGACGAGGCTGTGCAGAACGCCATTATTGCCTCCTTGGCGAAGGGCAAGCCACGGGCGGGAGTGGATGTCGCTGGGAAGGGCACGACGGTGTCACGAATTGAGGTGGACTCCGACGATAGCGGTGTGATGTGGGTTTAGATGTTGTTTAGGATGATTGCAATTTCGGTTGTGTTTAATGTGAGTACAATTATTGTAATGGGTTTGTCGAGCTATATTGAGGAATATGTGCAATAGCAGCATGTGAGTGCTTCCACTTTAGAAATTGTGTCTATGCCATTTGCATGTTGCATTATCAATGTAGATTACTTGTAAACAATCCAACGAAAATCAGATTACAACCATCGGACGGGAGTGGAAGGATGGAAGAGAAGTTGGGACAGTGGCTTCGAGGGGAAGGAAGAGGAGGGGGGCGTGACACTAGCAGGTCGGCCCTCGGAACACGTGACACTGACATGCGGGAGCGGGAGCACACGGTATTGCTGGTCTGTCCAGAGCAAGCGGACTTTGCAACGTGACAACAACAAGCTGATTGGACCAATATATTAACTCGTCGAATTATTAAGGAGTACTGAAAACTACAACTGGGGTACATTCGCTTAAGTCTAACAGTAATGATAGCACAAGTACTACGTTTCCCTGTCTGTCTTCTCGATACAAATGTAGAAATGCATTTGCCTGTTCGGTCTAGCACCGACAAGGTACTGAGATGGCAAACATAGGATCGACCTTAGGCACAAGAATGTTATCCGACGACGGCGGCTGGGCGTTCTCCCACATGCGCACCGTGTATACGGGCCAGGTGCACGAGACCGACCTGACGCATACGACACACACGATGGTGGGCACGGCTCTGGTTCCCGGAACACTGGCAGTGATGGTCAGGACGAAAACAGAGCCGCCCCCTGGTAAATTAGACGGTGGCGTGCCGAGTCGGTGAACGGCACCTTCTCTTGGAGAAGTTGGGCTTGCCCGTACGAGATCCTAATCACTTCGATCAAGTGCCCCTCTGCAAGGTGGACGACGAACTCTGCCGGCGGGCCGGTGTAGTTGCAGCCCGGATTCGTGCAGGAGCATGCGCCGTGCGGGCACGCGAGCTCGTGGTAAGAGTAACGACGAAAGCATCCTAGGTGGGAGCACACGAGCAGGAACATCGCTGCGAAGTTGCGCGCGAGGATCTCTAGATTCTTGGGCTGCAGCAGCTACCACATCTGAAGTTCGTCGAGAAATCGGAAAAAAGATCAGCAGTTAGTTTGGAGAATAGCAGGAATATGTAGGATAAGTTCAAAAGCTTGTAAAATGATTTCTTAGCATGAAGGTAGCGACCCGAGAATTGGCGGATGTCATCGTCTTGCGGCTACGGCAGGATGGAAGTGAAGTGGGGAAAGTGGCTTCGAGGGGAAGAAAGAGAAGTACGAGGAGGAAGAGAAGTAATGGGGACATGACACTTGGGATATGGCCCACTCAACTCATGAGTCGTGACACTCGCAACATGCCAGTTTGTCCAGAGAAAGCGTGGCCAATCATGCCGCAGAATAGCCTACTCGAGGATCACACTCACGAAGACCATCCCAATCGTCCAAGCGCCCCAATCGAACAGTATATAACAATCGTCAAGCAGAACAACTGTGTTATGGCGTGCCTTCTAGAAGACTCGGTCTAACGGTGGATCCATTGGGGGCAGTGCTAGTTTTAGTATAAGAACACACATGCAATGACTCTAATGGATCCATATGTGGTTTTTGGAAAGAACACATATGCAATAACACTGCTTCATCCATGTGTGGTTTGCGGAAAGAACACACATGCAATGACTCTAGTGCTAGTTTTAGTATAAGAACACACATGCAATGACTCTAATGGATCCATATGTGGTTTGTGGAAAAGAACACACATACAATGACCATTGGTTGATCCATGTGTAGTTTGTGGAAAGAACACACATGCAATGACAGTGGTGGATCCATGTATGGTTTGTGAAAAGAACACACATGCAATGAGACTAGTGCTAGTTTTAGTATAAGAACACACATGCAATGACTCTAGTGGGTCCACATGTGGTTTGTGAAAAGAACACACATGCAATGACCACTGGTTGATCCATATGTGGTTTGTGGAAAAGAACACACATTCAATGAACACTGGGGGATCTATAAGTGGTTTGTGGAAAGAACACACATGCAATGACTCTAATGCTGGTTTTAGTATAAGAACACATATGGATCCATATGTGGTTTGTGAAAAAAAGAACACACATGCAATGACCACTGGTTGATCCATGTGTGGTTTGTGGAAAGAACACACATGCAATGACTCTAATGCTGGTTTTAGTATAAGAACACACATGCAATTACCACTGGTAGATCCATAAGTGGTTTGTGGAAAGGAACACACATGCAATGACCACTGGTGGGTCCATATGTGATTTGTGGAAAGAAAACACATGCAATGACACTGGTTGATCCATGTGTGGTTTGTGGAAAGAACACACATGCAATGCCATTGGTTGATCCATGTGTGGTTTGTGGAAAAGAAAACACATGCAGTGAACACTGGTTGATCCATAAGTGGTTTGTGGAAAGAACACACATGCAATGACCACTGGTTGATCCATAAGTGGTTTGTGGAAAAGAACACACATGCAAGGACCACTGGTTGATGCATGTGTGGTCTGTGGAAAGAACACACATGCAATGACACTAGTTGATCCATATGTGGTTTGTGGAAAGAACACACGTGCAATAACACCGGTTGATCCATGTGTGGTTTGTGGATAGAACACACATGCAATGACTCTAGTGGGTCCATATGTGGTTCATGTCAGGAAGACACATGCAATGACACTGGTTGATCCATGTGTGAATTTTGTAAAAGAACACACATGCAATGAGTCTAGTGCTACTTTTAGTATAAGAACACACATGTAATGACTCTAGTGGGTCCACATGTGGTTTGTGAAAAGAACACACATGCAATGACCACTGGTTGATCCATATGTGGTTTGTGGAAAAGAACACACATGCAATGAACACTGGTGGATCCATAAGTGGTTTGTGGAAAAGAACACACATGCAATGACTCTAATGCTGGTTTTAGTATAAGAACACATATGGATCCATATGTGGTTTGAGGAAAAGAACACACATGCAATGACTGATGGCTCGGTGTTGATATAGAGCTCGTTGGGAACCCCAAGAGGAAAGTATGATGAGCACAGCATCAAGTTTCCCTCAGTTATGAAACCAAGGTTTAATCGAACTAGTAGGAGCAAGGAAACACCCCAAAGGTGTTGCTAGCCGAGCCTTGGCAAGGCGCACTACTGGTGCTAGTAGCAACGTGGAGACCTGCACAACACAACCACAGAACTCTGTTCCCAACTTGCGATGAGGTTGTCAATCTCACTGTGTTTTGCTGAAAACAAAGGATTAAGCGTATCGAATGGAAAGAAGTAATAGTTTGCAGAAATTAAACACAAAACAGTAAAGGTTTATAGATTGTATGTAAAGAAACAGGACCGGGATCCATAGTTCACTAGAGGTGGCTCTCCTCAAGATAGATAACATGTTGGGTGAACAAATTATAGCGGGGAAATTGACAAACATCGAGAAAGCAATACATGCATATAATAATCATCTTGACTCCTTTGGAACTTGATTGGGCATTACAACATTATACATAGACCGCCATCCAACTGCATCTATGACTAATAATCCTCCTTCAGGTTATCATCCGAACCCCTCCAGTATTAAGTTGCAAGCAACAGATTATTGCTTGACGAATTGCGTGTAATGTAAACAATACAATTGTTCTATGAACAAAGGATTGTTGTTTTCTCCCTAGTAGCAACAATACATCTAGTACCTAAGAGATTTCTGTGACTTCCCCAGATTACCAGAGGCATGAACCCACTATCGAGCATAAATACTAATCTTGGAGTTGCTAGCATCTACTTGGCCAAGATAGCTACTAACAACGGAAAGCATGCAAGATCACAAATAACAAAGACATGATAGAATCAATAATCAATCTGAAATAGCATCTCAATATCCATCGGATCCCCGCAAACACAACATGCAGAATTACAAATAGATGATCTTGATCATGAACGGAGCTCACAAGATCTAGACAAGAAAGCACAAAGGAGGAGAACCCGCCATCTAGCTACTACATGGATCCGTAGTCCAAGGATGAACTACTCACGCATCACACCGGAGGCTTGCATGGTGATGAAGAAGGCCTCCAGGGTGAATTCCCCTCTCCGGCAGGGTGACGGGAAGAGCTTCAGATCCCTCCCGATCTAGGGATGGAGATGATAGCGGCTACAGACTCTTTCGTGGATTTTTGATCGGGTACTTAAGGTTTTCATCCCGAGGGCATCTTATAGGCGGAAGGAGAGGCCGAGGGGCTGCCTGGGCTGGCCACACCACCCCCTGGTGCGGCCAGGCCTGGCCCGCGCGGCCAGGTGGTGTGGTTTCCCCCTGGCTCCTCCCTGTCTCATATTCTGGCATCTGATGACTTCCGGAAAAATAGGCACTTTGGCTTTTGTCCCGTCCAATTCCGAGAATATTCATTTTCTGACTTTCCTGGAACCAAAAACAGCAGAAAACAGGCAGCTAGCACTGTGGCTCTTGTTAATTGGTTAGTCCAAAAAATCATATGAAAAGTACTCCAAAGTGTGGACAAAACACAAGAAAGTGGATAAAACCAAGCATGGAACATAAAAAATTATAGATACATTTGCAATGTATCAACATCCCCAAGCTTAATTCCTGCTCGTCCTCGGGTAGGTAAGTGATAAAAAGAAAGAATAATTTTTGAGGTGACATGCACCATCAAAGACTTGATCAAAGTATTTGTAAAACATTCAAAGCTGGGATCATAGTACTTCAATCATAACATGAAAGACAAAGTTCTAGCAATAAGACAAAGAACCTATGTTACAACATGAAAAGGCACAAACAAAAGATTCATGAATAACAATGCTTTGCAAGACGTCTGTTTGTTTCACATAAAGAAAACATAGCATAATAGTATTCAGCTTGTCCCTCATAGAGTAGCAAATATAAATGCATAGGACACCTTCAAAGTTCATAAGGGTGACTAGATACAAATAGTATAAAACAAGAAATATCAAGTTATGCATCAATCAACTAGTCTTGGGACAATGCACATAGAACTAAGAATGGCCACTATGCTCTCAAAGTAAGTGCATAAAGGTAGAAGGTGGAGACTCAATATAATGGTGGAAGAAAAGCCTTTATAAAAGGAAGTAGGGATTCAAGTCTCATAAAGAGCTTCAAAAAATTATGGTACTTATAGCTTTGAGCTCTCATTGTCCCTGTCATAAGCATCTTGAAGGTAATTAAGGTTAAAGTGACACAACTAAGAGGATATGCTTGACAAGTTATAATCCGAAATCCCATGCCCCTTACTTACGAAGACCGAACCTCATGCTACTCAACTTTAGTCACGAGTAAGCTCTTGTCATTGTAAGTACATTTGTATCATAAAGAACCGCCAACGGGGTACCCCTTGCACATGATACATGTGTGGTTTGTGGAAAGAACACACATGCAATGCCATTGGTTGATCCATGTGTGGTTTGTGGAAAGAACACACATGCAGTGAACACTGGTTGATCCATAAGTGGTTTGTGGAAAGAACACACATGCAATGACCACTGGTTGATGCATAAGTGGTTTGTGGAAAAGAACACACATGCAATGACCATTGGTTGATCCATGTGTGGTTTGCGGAAAGAACACACATGCAATGACACTGGTTGATCCATATGTGGTTTGTGGAAAGAACACACGTGCAATAACACCGGTTGATCCATGTGTGGTTTGTGGATAGAACACGCATGCAATGACTCTAGTGGGTCCATATGTGGTTCATGTCAGGAACACACATGCAATGACACTGGTTGATCCATGTGTGAATTGTGGAAAAGAACACACATGCAATGGGTCTAGTGCTACTTTTAGTATAATAACACACATGCAATGACTCTAGTGGGTCCACATGTGGTTTGTGAAAAGAACACACATGCAATGACCATTGGTTGATCCATATGTGGTTTGTGGAAAAGAACACACATGCAATGAACACTTGTGAATCCATAAGTGGTTTGTGGAAAAGAACACACATCCAATGACTCTAATGCTGGTTTTAGTATAAGAACACATATGGATCCATATGTGGTTTGTGGAAAAGAACACACATGCAATGACTGATGGCTCAGTGTTGATATAGAGCTCGTTGGGAACCCAAGAGGAAGGTATGATGAGCATAGCATCAAGTTTCCCTCAGTTATGAAACCAAGGTTTAATCGAACTAGTAGGAGCAAGGAAACACCCCAAAGGTGTTGCTAGCTGAGACTTGGCAAGGCGCACTACTGGTGCTAGTAGCAACGTGGAGACCTATACAACACAACCACATAACTCTGTCCCCAACTTGCGATGAGGTTGTCAATCTCACCATGTTTTGCTGAAAACAAAGGATTAAACGTATCAAATGGAAAGAAGTAATAGTTTGCAGAAATTAAACACAAAACAGTAAAGGTTTATAGATTGTATGTAAAGAAAAAGGACCGGGATCCATAGTTCACTAGAGGTGGCTCTCCTCAAGATAGATAACATGTTGGGTGAACAAATTATAGTGGGGAAATTGACAAACATCGAGAAAGAAATACATGCATATACTAATCATCTTGACTCCTTTGGAACTTGATTGGGCATTACAACATTAAACATAGACCGCCATCCAACTGCATCTATGACTAATAATCCACCTTTAGGTTATCATCCGAACCCCTCCAGTATTAAGTTGCAAGCAACAGATTATTGCTTGACGAATTGCGTGTAATGTAAACAATACGATTGTTCTATGAACAAAGGATTGTTATTTTCTCCCTAGTAGCAACAACACATCTAGTACCTAAGAGATTTCTGTCACTTCCCCAGATTACCAGAGGCATGAACCCACTATCGAGCATAAATACTAACTCTTGGAGTTGCTAGCATCTACTTGGCCAAGATAGCTACTAACAACGGAAAGCATGCAAGATCACAAATAATAAAGACATGATAGAATCAATAATGAATCTGAAATAGCATCTCAATATCCATCGGATCCCCGCAAACACAACATGCAGAATTACAAATAGATGATCTTTATCATGAACGGAGCTCACAAGATCTAGACAAGAAAGCACAAAGGAGGAGAACCAGCCATATAGCTACTACATGGATCCGTAGTCCAAGGATGAACTACTCACGCATCACACCGGAGGCTTGCATGGTGATGAAGAAGGCCTCCAGGGTGAATTCCCCTCTCCGGCAGGGTGACGGGAAGAGCTTCAGATCCGTCCCGATCTAGGGATGGAGATGACAGCGGCTACAGACTGTTTCGTGGATTTTTGATCGGGTACTTAAGGTTTTCGTCCCGAGGGCATCTTATAGGCGAAAGGAGAGGCCCAGGGGGTGCCTAGGCTGGCCACACCACCCCCTGGTGCGGCCAGGCCTAGCCCGCGCGGCTAGGTGGTGTGGTTTCCCCCTGGCTCCTCCCTGTCTCGTATTCTGGCATCTGATGACTTCCGGAAAAATAGGCACTTTGGCTTTTGTCCTGTCCAATTCCGAGAATATTCATTTTCTGACTTTCGTGGAACCAAAAACAGCAGAAAATAGGCAGCTGGCACTATGGCTCTTGTTAATAGGTTAGTCCAAGAAATCATATGAAAAGTACTCCAAAGTGTGGACAAAACACAAGAAAGTGGATAAAACCAAGCATGGAACATCAAAAATTATAGATACATTTGCAATGTATCAACATCCCCAAGCTTAACTCCTGCTCGTCCTCGAGTAGTTAAGTGATAAAAAGAAACAATAATTTTTGAGGTGACATGCACCATCAAAGACTTGATCAAAGTATTTGTAAAACATTCAAAGATGGGATCATAGTACTTCAATCATAACATGAAAGACAAAGTTCTAGCAATAAGACAAAGAAACTATGTTGCAACATGAAAAGGCACAAACAAAAGATTCATTGATAACAATGCTTTGCAAGACGTCTGTGTGTTTCACATAAAGAAAATATAGCATAATAGTATTCAGCTTGTCCCTCATAGAGTAGCAAATATAAATGCATAGGACACCTTCAAAGTTGATGAGAGTGACTAGATACAAATAGTTTAAAACAAGCAATATCAAGTTATGCATCAATCAACAAGTCTTAGGACAATGCACATAGAACTAAGAATGGCCACTATGCTCTCAAAGTAAGTGCATAAGGTAGAAGGTGGAGACTCAATATAATGGTGGAAGAAAGGCCTTTATAAAAGGAAGTAGGGATTCAAGTCTCATAAAGAGTTTCCAAAAATTATGGTACTTATAGCTTTGAGCTCTCATTTCCCCTATCATAAGCATCTTGAAGGTGATTAAGGTTAAAGTGACAAGTTATAAACCGAAATCCCATGCCCCTTACTTACAAAGACCGAACCTCATGCTACTCAACTTTAGTCATGAGTAAGCTCTTGTCATTGTAAGTACATGTGTATCATAAAGAACCACCAACGGGGTACCCCTTGCACATGATACATGAGCTATCCCATAATCAAAATGACAAGGCAAGCAGACAATGAGCATCTCAGCGATCTTTTTATTTTCTATTTGCATAAGTTTCTATTGAGGATGCTTCATAGAGTGCTCATTATGGTGATGGTGCAAGTTTCCCCCATGATTAGGCATGGCTTAGGCTAGTGGCCCACGCGTTTCTCTAACACACATACAAACTCCAAGATCTTACAAGTTCCACTTTTATTTCACACCGTCGGGATCCATAAGCAAAAGAACATGATATCAACGGGGTACAAAGTACAAGTGCAATGTTGAAAGCTTTCCCCATGGTACATGGTTATGCTAATTTTAACTTGTAAAGCACAAGCATATACGCAACAAAGAAGGACCCAATGGTTCAAGTTTATTAGATGCAAAAAAGTAAAATGTGCCATCAAGTTCGTGAGATCTTTAATCACTAGTTTTCTCGTAACAAGTTTAATTTGGAAGGTAAACAAAAGCATGAATATACTTGGAATAGCATAAGCTAGTAGGTAGGTATGGTGGAATCTATGGAATAACTTGGTTTAGGGAGTTGGATACATGAGCGGAACTCATACTTGGTTGTGGAGGCTAGCAAAAGACTGGGAGCGACAAACTAAGAGAGCAATAATGGCCATAATCATGCAGAGCGACAAAACATCATTGATCAAAGCATAAAGTGATACTACAAGTTGAAAACTAAAGGATCATAAAGGCTATGGTGACTTGAGATAGTCAGAACATGGTGTGAGCATGTGACAAGTCAACCCAAATAGACCATCAAAGGAGAATACCACTATACTATGCTTTAATATGCTAAAACAACGCATTATTCATCCAAGGCACGTTAAGCAATCTAAATTGTTTATAACAAGTCATGCTACAGCAAATAATACTAAGGATAAAGCCAAAAAAATATCAAGCATGGCATGACAAAGCATAGGCCACAGTCAAAAACGGGCTCTTTTTACCACATAAGTATGAACTTTCCTACTCTTTTCCAAACCAAACCAAACTATTTGCAAACCAATATATGAAAGAGGGGGTCCAACCAATTTATTCAGAAAACTAAGCAAACAAATGCAAACGAAAACCAAAACAAAAACTAAAAAGAAGACGCTCCAAGAACAACACAAGTGTGCATGAAACAATAAAAATGAAGCGTTTAGAAGAAACCTGGGATTTTTATTGATGAAGAAAGGGATGCCTTGGGCATCCCCAAGTTTTGACGCTTGTACTTCTTAGATATTTCTTGGGGTGACACGCGTGGCATCCCCAAGCTTGAGCTTTAGTCCATCCTTCATCTCTTTACTCATTCCTTCCATACACCTGAAATTTTTCCATCATACAAAACTTCACACAATCTTTATTAGCAACATTAGTGCACTCAAGATAAATAAGTTTTAAGGTTCAGTTGTAACACCAAATAAACTTCCATTAGAACACTAGCTACTGTAGCACTTCCCTCAAAAATCTCAATTCCCCAAAAGAACTCAAAAGGAGCCAACAAGAAGCAAATGTAGAAAATGGCAGAAATCTGTCAAAACAGACCAGCAGGTAAAGATGAATTTTTTCGAAGACCGTATGTTGCTCAAATCAAAAAGTGTTGAACTAACGAAAGTTAGATAACAACCTGGGGCAGAAGCACAAAAGTTCACGCCTCACAAAGACGTTCATGGAGGTATTTGATCCGGTTCCCATCTCTTACGCGCACCTGGCGATGTTTGAATGTTCAGCTAACCCGGACGATCAGGTCCACGAGGTTACTCCCCCTGCCACTTGTGGCCCGGCCCTGCTCCTTCCCATAAGCGCGCGGCTACCTCGGCCGCAGCTTCGGAGGGTACCCGCCGCCCAAGAAGAGGCAGAAGAAACCCGGGGTGAAACCATCGTCCAAGCCAACCGCCAAGAGCACGGTTCGAAGGGCGCCCAAACCTTGGGCTCCTCCTACCGCGGACGAATAAGTCCTTTTGCGTTGCTACTTGGGTTTTTCCTTTGCTTTCTTTTGTTTCTTATTGATTCTCTCTTTTTGACTTGGTGCTTTTTCTTTTTCTTAGAGCTCCTAGGGATATCCCTCAGAGCGGCTCCGGCATTGCCTCCCCACTCCGGAGCAGTTCCTCTCCCCCCTCCCGCAACGATGATTATCGCCCGCTCAGCCCTATTCAAGAGGAGGGCAATGTCGGCGCGGGGGGGTAGTGGGGCGCCTCTGGATACGGCGATGCTGGATCTCCCCGGTTCCGCGGCCTCAGCGCCAGATCCTGAGGTGCCAGCATCATCGGCGCCGCTCCTAGCAAGTCCTTTTGTTTCAGTGCCCACAACATCACCAGCAGCAGCAGCACTGATACATTGCAAATGTATCTATAATTTTTGATGTTCCATGTTTGGTTTTATCTACTTTCTTGTGTTTTGTCCACACTTTGGAGTACTTTTCATATGATTTCTTGGACTAACCTATTAACAAGAGCCACAGTGCCAGCTGCCTGTTTTCTGCTGTTTTTGGTTCTAGGAAAGTCAGAAAATGAATATTCTCGGAATTGGACGGGAAAAAAGCCAAAAATCCTATTTCACCAGAAGACTCCCAGAGCCAGAATATGAGACGGACTGGGGCTGGGGCCCAGCCACACCACCTAGCCGCGCGGGCTGGGCCTGGCCGCGCCAGGGGGTGGTCTGGCCACCCTAGGCACCCCCTCGGTCTCCCTCTTCGCCTATAAGATGCCTTCTGAACTAAAAAATCAGGGGGGTTCGACGTTTTTTCTAGAAGGAGTTCCGCTCCACCGCCACCACCAGATTCCACGAAATAGCACCAGAAACTCCGTTCTGGCACCGCTGCCGAGACGAGGAATTGGAGGAGATCATCGCCATCATCATCACCATCGCTTCTCCATCGACCATCCATGTTTTCCCCATCTATGAGTGAGTAATCCCTTGCTGTAGGATATGGGGATGGTAGGGATTGGACGAGATCGTTCATGTAATGGCATCAGATTGTTAGGGGCATGGTGCCCTAGTATCTTCTATAGTGCTTTATGACTTGTTATGATTAATGCTTGTCACTAGGGCCCGAGTGCCATGATTTCAGATCTCAACATGTTATTGATTCATTATGATAGTATTGTTTTTGGTCTACCTACAAGTTGTTACACATGTTGTTGTCCTGAACCAATGGCCCGATAGTGACAGAAATCGGGATAACCGGAGGGAATCGCTTTGATGTGAGGATTACATGTGTTCACAGAGTGTTAATGCTTTGCTCCGGCGCTCTATTAAAAGGAGCACCTTAATTGCCAGTAGTTCCCTTGAGGCCACGCTGCAAACGGGCTGCGCAGGACAAAAGATGTTGTTGCAAGTTCTCATTGCGAGCACGTATGACTATATATGGAACACATGCCTAGGATTATCTCAGTACTTGGATTCTTTATCTTATTTATCTGCAATTGCCCTATGTTCTGATTGCTATGTGAATTATCTTGTCCATGTAACGCCCGTCCATCCATCCCTATGCTACCACCCTCGAATCCTACTATTTATTGTTGTTGTTACTACTATCCTTACTTTACTACTGTTGCTACTTTACTATTCCTACTACAAAACTATTGCTACTGATAAATTGTTGTGAGGCAAGATTGTTTCTAGGTGCAGCTGAATTGACAACTCAGTTGTTAAGGCTATAAATATTCTTTGGCTCCCCTTGTGTCGAATCAATAAATTGGGTTTCACTTCCCTCGAAAATCCTGGATACACCCCCCTAAACTTGTGGGTCATCAAGACTATTTTCTGGCGCCATTGCCGGGGAGCATAGCTTTATTTATCAAGTCCACTTTGGAATCACTATTGTTCAGCTTAGTTTATTTCCGCTGTTTGCTTGTTTCTTTATCAAAAATACAATAAAATCAGTTCATACTCTCTAGTTGTTATTTTCTTTGGTCTAGTTATTGTCTTGCTTTATCATGCTTTCTGTCAATGGTTGTTTTTTGAAACTGAATCTTTATTGGCTAGGTGGGTTCACGGAAGATCAAAAATATTATTATAAAGAACACCGCTTGTCACAAAAGGGAAACACTTATGGGAACAAATTGATAAATGGTATACCATTGCTAGAAACGTGTGCTCTACTTATACTTTACTTATTGTTTTATAAATTTTGTTGCTATAAGAGGTATAAACACCTCCCTTTTCAATGTGAGTATAATGGTAATGTTACCATATCTTCTATATTAAAGGAAATTATGACTTTTATGATGTAGAACAAATTGAAGAATTTATTGCTTGGAAGGGTGCATTTGAAGTTGCTAGTGTGCTTGAAAATATTGATGATTTACCT